>CAUYON010001981.1:0-11408 GCA_963573935.1 Arctocebus calabarensis
ATCGATTTAAAGTTATGTTTGAGAACCCTGACTTCCAAGTGGATGAAGAGAGTGAAGAATTTAGGCTTTTGAATCCACTTGTTTCAAAAATAAGTGAGAAAAGAAAGAAGAAACTAAGACTCTTAGAGCAACAAGAACATCGTGAAAAAGTAAAGTAGTCCTTATTGTTTGGGATTTGCTACTTTTTTTTTTTTTTTTTTTTTTTTTGCAGTTTTTGGCAAGGCTGGGTTTGAACCCACCACCTCCGGTATATGGGGCCGGCGCCCTACTCCTTTGAGCCACAGGAGCCACCTGCTACTGTTTCTTTAATATAAAGTTTTCTGTGTAATTTAGAATACTCTTTGATTTACTTGCTGTAATAATTAACTACATCTTATTTTCATTTGGCTTGGGAGTACATCTTGTTTAAAGGCATTTCGTCCAGTGCACACAGAGGAGAAGCTGTCCCATACCCTGATGAGCTAATGCTGCTTAAAAGAAAATGTGCGGTGTGGTTGGGGAAAAGGAGCTGCTGCTTACTATTTTTATTTTCAGGAAGAGGAGGAAGAACTGGAAGGAAAACCAAGCGATGCAGAAAGTTCGGAGAGTTCAGATGATGAAAAAGACTGGGTTGAGGAGGTCAGGAAGCAGCGCAGACTGCTCCAGCAGGAGGAAAAACTGAAGCGGCAGGAGCGGCTCAAGGAGGACCAGCAGACGGTCCTCACACCCCGGTTTTATGAGATCAAAGCAGGAGAAGAGTTCAGGAGCTTCAAAGATTCTGCCACAAAGCAGAAGCTGATGAAGTGAGTAGCACTGCTCTAGTGACAAGCTGACACGTGGTTGAGCTCTTGCCTCTCCTCCTTGGCTCATGCCCCTAAAGGTGACAGTTCCGTTGTCTTTATTTACATGGGAAGCTAGGATTACAGATGTGAGCCACCACAGCTGGCCTGTGGTAGTGTTTGATTTTTATTTGTTTTGTGGGGTGTTTATTTCTTTGTTTGTTTTTTATTTTTGTTTATTTTTTTTTTCTGCCCTAAACCTCTGCCAGCTGATTTTTGGCTTTTTGTTTTACTGGTTTGTTTGTTTCTGAGACAGAGTCTTACTCTGTCACATAGGCTAGAGTACAGTGGCATCATCCTAGTTCACTGCAGCCTTAAACTTCAGGATTGGGCTCAAGTGATTGTTCTACCTCTGCCTCCCAGTAGCTGGGGCTATAAGTGGACACCACCACGCTGGCTGGTTTTTCTCTATTTTGTAGAGACAGGGTCTCATAAGCAATCCTCCTACCTTAGCTGCCCAAAGTGCAATGGTTGTAGAAGTGAGCCACAGTAATGGGAGGCGATGATTTGGGGGTGGAAGATCTGACTGATTTCACTAATATTCTTCCTTTTGCCTGAGGACTGAAACAGGATATGAAAGTGTGAAACAGAAGGATACAAATTAACATTTAAGAATAAATAATAACAAGGTGAATACACTGCAGCTAAATATTCTGAGTTAAATATCACTAGGTTAAACATTCTTTTTGAGAACTGTAAGTGATAAAACTTGTATGTGTATGAGCTTAAAGGTAAACTCTTGTTGCTTAAGTAATAACCCTTTGTGATGAGTAGCCTACAGTTTGTTAGCATTTTGGCACAAACTACATATTTATTTCTAGTCATAACTAGATCATTTTGGCAAATTCTTAGCTTGCAATATCTTTTTTTTTTTTTTTTTTGACGCAGCGCCTCTAGCTGTCACCCTGGATAGAGTGCTGTGGCTGGCTCACAGCAACCTCCAATTCCTGGGCTCAAGCCAGTCTCTTGGCTCCACCTCCCAAGTAGCTGGGACTACAGGCGCCTGCCACAACACCTGATCATTTTTTGGTTGCAGCCGTCATTGTTGTTTGGCAGGCCTGGGCTGGATTTGAACCTGCCAGCTCAGGTGTACGTGGCTGGCGCCTTAGCCCATTGAGCCATAGGCGCCGAGCCAGCTTGCAGTATCTTAATATCATTTAATGAAACATTGAACCATTCTCCTTAAGAGAACAAAAGTGACTCCTTATGTTTATTCTGGAAGTTACCACAAAGCACTCAGCAAAAGACAACATCAAAATTGAGTGTATTTTGTTTAAATGATCACTTGGACTTGCCCCACTTTAAAACTATTTTTATAAAGGGAAAAGAAAATAGCAAATGGAAGCCTAATACTTGAATGAGTTGCCGTCTTTGCTTGGCACAGTCATATGGTTTTAGATAAATACGTGTGTCTGTCAGCATGCGTTTTTAAGCTTTTCAGTATGCTAACTTTGTGAGCTTATTCTTCTGCCTGTCATCTCTCCACTCACCCATTCATCCATCAAGTCTTCACTGAGGACTCGGCGCCTGTGGCTCAATAGGCTAAGGCGCCAGCCACGTACACCTGAGCTGGCGGGTTCAAATCCAGCCCCGGCCCGCCAAACAACAAAGACAGCTGCAACCAAAAAATGGCCGGGCGTTGTGGCGAGCACCTGTGGTCCCAGCTACTTGGGAGGCGGAGGCAGGAGACTCACTTGAGCCCAGGAATTGGAGGAATGCGAGCTGTGATGCCAGGGCACTCTATCAGGGTGACAGCTTGAGGCTCTGTCTCAAAAAAAAAAAAGAAAAGCCTTCACTGAGTGCCTGGTGTGAGCACAGTCCATTGTCGACCCCATGATGGGGGAGAGAGGCACACCCTGCCTGCCTGCAGTGCTCATGGGAATGGAGCACAGGAAGGAAGGGGCTGAGCTGGGGGGAATTTCAGGCTGTCTTTATAGGGAGGGGGCGTATGGAAACTGGTCTTTGGAAAGACGCAGGACTGAGCACTCCGAGCAGGGTGGGAAGGATGGCACTCTTGGCAAAGGAGTGGTGTGAGCACAGGAAGGCCGTGGGAAGGGCGGGCACTTCCCTACAGCGGGGACAGCCACAGGCATGGCTGGAAAGGTGCGTCCCCCAACCAAACACTGGAGCATGCATGCTTGTTGTAGAAAATAAAATAAAAAGCACATAGGCATTAAAGTCCCTATTTTCTGGAAACCTATTAACAAAATATCTCCATTTTAGAAAGACAATATGGAGTGAAACTGGACACCAGAGACTAGCTCACAACGGTTACAGTAGCCCCAGTTAGAAGGCTGGGCAATGGGTAGAGAGAGACAGATGTACTTGGAGCCAAACTCTCCATTAGATTAAGACCAAGAAAGGATGACGGTGGCTAATAATCTCAAAGGAGAAAGGGACAATCAAGGATGATGCTGATGTCTAGGAATGTTGGAGGTAAAGAAAATACAGAATGAAAAACAGGTTTAAAGCTAAAAGTGCCGTAGGGAGCTGGGTTTTGAGCGCATTAAATCAATAGCGTCCTCATGCCTTCTTAGTGAGGTACAGGAAACCAATGGCATGTCCATTGGAGCCCATGAAGAGGAGGCCAGAAATGAGGCTTTGAGAGATGCCAGCTTTTATTGTGCGGCCAAAACCATGGAAAGAAAAGTGATTTACGATAATAGTAAGGTGAGGGCTAAGAATAAAACCCTGGAAAAAAATAAATACCTTTCTTGCATCTTTGATTAAAAACTCTATACCTCTCTTTAGAAAAATTGAAACAACTCCAAAATAATATCTAAAATTTCAGGAATGTCACAGATCTGCTGATCACCTAGGGCTACGGAGGTGATGGGGAGTTGAAATGCTACAGGGTTGTCAGAGTTGGGGGTAAGCTGGGAAGAGCTGAAGGTGGCGAATGTCTCTGAGAAGGGAGTGGTGTCCGTGTCCAACGGAGCAGAGAGGTCCAGGTGTGAAGGTTAGGAAAAGCCCAAGATGAGGATGGCCTTCCTGGGACTAGTTTCTCAGACAGTCTGACCAAATTTCTGATTCAAAAGGTAGACAAGTAAATAGGGGATAAATAAAAATTATGAACAATTAATGTAGATGATTTTTCTAAGAAGTTCTGTAGTGAAAGGAAGGGGTTGATTCTAATACTTGATGGGAAAGGTTTTTTTAGGGTCTAGAGGTGTGATTTGTTAGGGGGCAGGAAGGAAATGAGAGAATTGAATCAATTGACAAAGTGGAATTTGATAAGGAATCAGGTAGAAATGGGGCCCAGAGACAAGCTAAGGCGATACCCTCAGAAAGGCAAGGTATACACCTGCAGACATGAGAGAAAGAAGTCAGGATGCATGGAAATAATTATGTTTATAGGTAGAAAGATCGGGATGTTCGTGCTTCTGGCCTCAGTCAGAAGTCTGGGCACGTCAGCCTTCTCTGGTATCTAGGGCAGCACGGCCCGCCAGGCACAGCACTGGAGGTGTCTGCGTTGGTGAACAGTGGAGGAAGACGGTCCTTAGAACTCTTAAGTTTCAGCAGACGAAGATACCTTCTCTTCCTGGGTAATAAATACCCGGCTGCTGGGTGGCCTGTTCAGTTCAGTTTATGAAAGCATTCTTTGAAGTGCCTACCCTGTGGTAGGTCCTGGAAATTTTTAAGACAGCTTCTGCCTTAGAGGAGTTCATCTTTTTCTCCAGTAGTTTGGTAGCTCTTGGTGGGCTTCTTATGCCTACAACATTATCCACTTTGGATAATAACATGGCACATTTTTACTCTTTGGTTAATTTTCTGTACTGATTGTGGATAAGGAATTGAAGTAATGTAACTGTGTCAAGCATTTAAACTAATTTCTAAAGTAATTTAACTCCAAACATATACTTTAAAAATAGAAAATTTTTTATTGCCCAAGTAATATGTTCTGGATGATGTATAGTCAAGCCATCACCATGCACCACTTAAGAGTGCACCCTAAAAGGCGAAGTCTCGTTCCCCATGCTCCCTCCCAGAGCTCATGGGTGCATGTGCACCACCCACTTCTGAATACGGCCATAATTACATGTCTAGAATTGTAACTTTTCTTTCTTTAACGTGAATGGATAATACCAACCATATCGCTTAACTTGCTCTTTGTATTTAACAGTAAGTAAGTCTTGGAATTATTTCTTTGTAAGTACAATAGGTCTATGGCTGCATAAATGTTTCATAAATAGATGTAACAATAATTTGTGTAACTATTCCCCTAATTATGGATGTTAAGTTGTTACTTATTTTTCTCTTACCGTTTTCACAGTTACAAATGTGTAAGTATTTCTTTAGAATATATTCTTAGTATTGAAATTTGCGGGAGCAACATTCCGCCAAGTTGCCCTCCAAAAAGGCTTGCACACTTTGCACTCTGCCGGAGTGCCTGTTCCCCACCCTTGCAGCAACAGCAGATTCATGCATTAGGAATCTTTTTAAATCCTAGTTATGCTGATGGATGATTTCATGATTGCTTGAATTTTTCTAGCTCCCCAAATGGGGCCTTTGAAGCAACATATACAAACCGAAAGCATTAAAATAAAGTTTTTAATAATCTTTATGGTGTGCCTTTCAAAAGCCTATCTTTTCCCTATAGTTTAGTGTTTATGAAAGTTAGTTGTACAAGACAAAGTACTTAAAATTGAATTTTAAAATACTTAAGATAGAGTTTAAAAACACATAAAATTTATCATTTATCTATGGAATCTCTCCATTTTCTTTATATTGATTCCCTTTGGCATAGACTATGGAAGGCTAACTCCTTTATTTTAATTAGAGTTAATTTAATTCTTCTAAATTCTATTCTAAAGTATATACCTTTATATATAATCTTTCACTTTTCTACTTCCCCTTCCATGCAAAGTGACTAACACATTCTCATTTGAAAAGCATTATTTTTTAGTAAAAAATTTCTATTTGAAGATGTATGTGTGTGCCGGCTCGGCGCCTGTGGCTCAACGGGCTAAGGTGCCAGCCACGTACTCCTGAGCTGATGGGTTCAAGTCTACCCTGGGTCCGCCAAACAGCAGTGACGGCTGCGACCAAAAAATGGCCAGGCGTTGTGGCGGGCGCCTGTAGTCCCAGCTACTTGGGAGGCGGAGGCAAGAGACTCGCTTGAGCCCAGGAATTGGAGGTTGCTGTGAGCTGTGATGCCACACAGCACTCTATCCAGGGTGACAGCTTGAGGCTCTGTCTCAAAAGAAAAAAAAAAAAAAAAGATGTATGTGTGTTCTAAAACCTCAAAGAAGTATACCAATCAAATTTTCTGAGCATCTAATAAATATCTAATTTGCTTTTTCCCTTGTAGCACATGCCTACTTTACTATTTTAAGATAGCTGCACTAATTCAGATTTTTTCCTCTGAGCACCCTGTCCATCCTGTACTGAGTAATTGTACTCACTTTCAACTTTTCAAAGGTTTTATCTATTTTCTTAGCATTCACCACAAATTTGGGAATTTTGTTTGTTTAATTTTGTTCATCTGGTTCCAATTAGATTTTTCCCTAAAATTCTTAACTTTACTATCAATGAGAAAGTCCCCCACAGCCAACGGACCTAAATCCTAAATGTGGAAAAGACAAGAAGTAGGGTGAGGACAGGAGAGAAGGGCTGTGACATCCTCCTCTGACCTCCCTGCCCGACCCGCGTCCTGGGGGGGACACTGAGAAGAGCTCACAGTGTGGCTTCTGCGCTTTGTTTTTCTGTTCAGTAGGGAGTTTTCAGGAGCTCTAATGCGATACCCACTTGGTAAGGCACCTCGGACCACAGTTGCACTCAGGAATCAGGCTGTGGAGCTCCTGGTAGCTGTAAACCGACTTTCAAAGGGAGGGAAGTGGGACTTCTTTAATGTAGAAGTCTCTACACACAGTCCCTCACTGTGTCTGATCTTCTGCCCTGGCTTGTCTTAAAACTCAGCTTGTCTTTCCAAGTAGCCTAGACAGAACAAGTTTTTACAAGTGCAGTTGAAAGTGCATCGAGAAAAAAACAGAATTTATGTGCCCTATCACAGAGGAAATATGGCCATTTTTAAAAGAGTCGTAATTGCCCATAATTTACTTGAAAAGTCTTTTTCTCTCCAAATTAATGTTTCTGTGTACCACCTTGTCTCGGCGACTCCAGTTGTTCGGAATTCCATTTACCTGTACAATCTCAGAGTCTGTAGCTATGAGAGGGCAAGAATGAGATGAACAGGTTGAGAAATTCGTTTAGGATAACGTAGTTTATATGCCTGCTAGAAGCAGTCTCCATTTTACTTTTGAATCCTTATTTTACCAAAAGCTAAACTAAATTCTAATTTCATTTGGTTTGTCATGTAGACATTTGTCATTTAGAATGCTTAATGGACAAGCTTCCTAAATAAACTTTGTAACTCAAATACTGTCTGACAACCGGGAAGCCAAGAATTCTTAGATTGGAATCTTGGTTTTAGACTTGAATTCTTATGTGGCCTGAGGCCGGTCACTTAGCATCTTACCTCCCTTTGTGCCGTCTATGGAGGGTAAGTGCTTCTGTCTGGGGATGTTGAAAGGATTAATTAGTTAGTCTGTAAAGAACTTTGAAGATGAAAAGTACTTTAAAAGTGCTTCTTAATAACATTATTGCTTAGAAAAGAGTGCCACTTTTATGCTAACCACTTTGTCTCAAATTATATTAAAGATATGTTTAGTATATTACTAGCAGATAAGTCTCTCATGGTGTGAACATCAAACATGAGCTTCAGAATTTCAAAGGAGCTTCACTTTGTCTTAGGAATCGTTTAGAAGCTGTGTTCTACTCAGTAATTACTTACAAAGATCCTATTTTAGGGAAAAGAAGACCCTTTCATATAATTCATGTTTTATTTCTTTTTCCAGGCAGATATTTTAGAATTAACTTAAAAGGGTACATTGACCTGGGTTGGCACGAGGAGGGTAGAAGATGGAAATATATTGGGTTTTGTTTTTGTTTTTTTAAAGAGAGAACAGAGTAGAAGAGAATCATATTCTT
This sequence comes from Arctocebus calabarensis, assembly GCA_963573935.1. Classification (NCBI taxonomy): domain Eukaryota; kingdom Metazoa; phylum Chordata; class Mammalia; order Primates; family Lorisidae; genus Arctocebus; species Arctocebus calabarensis. The sequence goes on from CAUYON010001981.1 coordinate 7,809, forward strand.
TTTTTCTTCCCACTCCTGTCCCCTCTCAGTCTTATTGCAGGGATATGGGTCTGTTGCTTTAGCCATTCCTAGAAAAGTTAGAGTACCTATGTAAATACAGCGAAAATATCTACCTTTAGGCTTGATTCAATTTATTTACTTCTAACAAAGTTAACACAAAGGGCCAGTGTTCTGATCTATAATAAAACATTATAACAACACGCAATGAAGCGTTATCTAATTGGTACCAAATTCAAATTATTGGGAAGCAGAGGCAAGATTGTGTTACTATAATGAAGAATAATAAAATACATGTATTTAAGTAAAAAAAAAGGAAATTATCCAAACTGAAAAAAAAATAAAAAATAAAAATGACAATAAAAAAAAAAGATCGTGTTACTATACTTGTAAAGATGATAATGAATTGCAGAGCACAGCAAACTATTACCATAGACACATTGTATAAAGAGACCCTAGAAAAGTGTGATCAAGAAATGAAATGGGCTGGGCTCAGTGGCTCACACTTTTAATCCTAGCACTCTGGGAGGCCCAGGTAAGAGGATCCCTTGAGCTTAGGAGATCCAGACAAGCTTGAGCAAGAGGCGATACCCCATCTCTACTAAAAACAGAAAAATCAGCTGAGAGCAGTGGTACTCACCTGTAGTCTCAGCTACTTGGGAGGCTGAAGCGGAGGATCCCTTGATCCCAGGAGTTTGAGGTTGCTGTGAGCTATGCTGACACCACTGCACTTTAACCTGAGAAACAGCAAGACCCTGTCTCAGAAAAAAAAAAAGGAAGAAAGAAAAGGGAATAGATTTAAGATAAAGATAAGATTTGGGATAAGATATGTCAGAAAGAGTAATTCCAATAAGAAATTGAAAGCAAAGACACCTGGAGAGATAGGGTTCAGTCACATGGAATTTGCCCAGAGTGTGTAGTTAGTTGCTTTGTTTCCTTTTAGTGTAATCAGACAGATTCATGTTTCAAGTTGTTCTTACTGTGGGATGGATAGTGACTTGGAGTCTGCTGCGTTAAGGCTAAGTAAAGGAAAAATCAGAATTATTACAGCTCTTCTCTGTGGCTTGACCTGAGGACTTAATTCCTATTCATTACTTTGTAGAAGGTGAATAAATTGCTAAAATATTCACATGCCTAACTTGTGGATGGTTTAAGTATAAAATGGTTTAGAATAGTAAATGCCACTGACCATTATGATGAATTACAGGCTTCAAAAATATATTGCATCTAGCATTTGGCTTCAGAAATATGACAGATTTTTTTTTTTTTTTTTTTGAGACAGAGCCTCAAGCTGTCACCCTAGATAGAGTGCTATGGCATTGCAGGTCACAGCAACCTCCAACTCCTGGGCTCAAGCAAGTCTCCTGCCTCTGCCTCCCAAGTAGCTGGGACTATAGGCACCTGGCTAAGTTTTGGTTGCAGTCGTCATTGTTGTTTGGCGGGCCCGGGCTGGATTCGAACCTGCCAACTCAGGTGTACGTGGCTGGCACCTTAGCCACTTGAGCCACAGTCGCCAAGCTGACTTAGATCTTTTTTGAGAATTTGTCTTAAATAAAAAACAAAAATGTTTCAAATGGTAAATTAAAACAATACCAATTAATGTGTCATTCTTTCTAATTTGCTTTAGCAAAACCCTTGAAGATCGTTTGAAAATTGAAGCAAAAAATGGTACATTGAGTGTCTCAGACACCACTGTTGGCAGCAAACAATTGACATTCACATTAAAGAGGGTAAGTTTTTTTTATGTTCCTTTTTAATTCACAAAAGAAAAATAGGCTCTCAGTAATGTTGTACGAATGTTTAGCCCCAGATCCTGCCTTTCTGACCTTTTCTTCTCTTGAGTTAGCTGTGTTCCCTGTTGGCATCTTGCCTGCAGCCCCTCCTGGGTTGAGAGTACACGGCTTGACCAGAACACAGCCAGGAATGTTGCTGGTGGCCCAAGGGAGGCAGGGCCTTGGTGGCCCTCGCCTTGGCTCTGTTGATGAAGCAGCTGTTGTGGTTCTTGGTTCACTTTGTGGCCTGAGGTACAGCCTTATAAAGCAAAAGTCCAGACCATCTAAGGATAGAAAAGAATGCCTCACGCTTCCACGAACTTGGAGGAAGACCAGAAATGGGGAGCTCCAACACCTCGTAGCAGAGGACACTACTTTCCAGGGGTCATGCTGTTCTAAATCAATTCATAATATCCATTTCTTTAACCATCTGTGATAATGCCTGTTGCACATTGTCAGAGTAATAAGCTACTTAAATATTTATTATTAACCAATGAATCCAACAACATGGTTTTATGTCACAAAAAATTTTTTTCTTATTCACAGCCTGTTTCCAATATAGTCGTCAAGTAGAAAAGAATGACAAAGATTTCACCTCTGATTCCTTTTTAAAATCGAGACATAATTCACATACCATAAAACCCACACTAGTGTACAATTCAGTGGGTTTTAGTGTATTCATTAAGTGGTGAATACAGAACATTTACAGATTGACATTCACATTAAATAGGGTAAGTTTATGTTCCTTTTTAATTCACAAAAGAAAAATAGGCTTTTTTGTCTTTTGTGTTTTAAAAAGGAACATAAAAAAAAAAAAAAAAAACAGGAATCCAGAACATTTCATTACCTGAAAAAATGCCCCTGTTCCTTTCCACAGTCACCCCATTCCCGTTCTCCTGACCCCAGGCAGCCCTAATCTATCTTCTGTCTCTGTCTTTTTGTCTGTTCTGGACTTTTTATATAAATGGATCACACAATGTGTTTTCTTTTCCAGCTGTCTGCTTTTACTTAGCGTGGTGTTTTCAAGGTACTCATGGTCAGTGCTAATTCCCTTTTATGGCTAAGTAATCCTCTAGTGTATGGATGTGCTGTATTTTGCGTGTCTATTCTTTTGGAGTTTTTTGTTTATTAGTTTGAGACGGAGTCTCACTTGTCACCCTTGGTAGAGTGTGGTGGTATCACAGCTCACAGCAACCTCAAACTCCTGGGCTTAAGCCATCCTCTTGCCTCAGCCTCCTGAGTAGCTGAGACTACAGGTGCCCACCACAATGCCCGACTATTTTTAGAGACAAGTTCTCGCTCTGGCTCAGGCTGGGTTCAAACCTCTGAGCTCAGGCAATCCACCTGCCTCGGCCTCCCAGAGTGCTAGGATTATAGGCGTGAGCCACCATGCCCGGCCCATATCTATTCATGTATCAGTTAATGTTTAATTTGTGTACTTATGACTTGACTAACAAACTTCTACTTAATAAATCTCAGTTTCACTTAAGTTTCAAATAAGTTCTACTTATTTGTTTATTTCTTTATAGAAATCTCTTTATAGTGTATGTTATTATACTCAGGCAAAGTTTTAGTAAAATTCACAGGGGAAAAAAGTCTATGCTTTAATATTATTTAAAATTATAGGATAGGGCGGCTCCTGTGGCTCAGCGAGTAGGGCGCCGGCCTCATATACCGAAGGTGACAGGTGCAAACCCAGCCAGACCTGCCAAACAACAATGACAACTACAAGCAAAAAAAAATAGCCAGAAACCGCTGGGCATTGTTCGGGCGCTTGTAGTCCCAGCTACTCAAGAGGCTGAGGCAAGAGGATCACTCAAGCCCAAGAGTT
>CAUYON010001985.1:0-12252 GCA_963573935.1 Arctocebus calabarensis
AGAGTGCAGGGGAAACACTTGAAGAAATTGGCCTGGGAGAGTACTTTGAGGAGGACCAATGGGCAATTGAAGCAACATTGAAAATACATTACTGGGATCTGATCAAACTAAAAAGCTTCTGCACTGCCAAGAACACAGTAAGTAAAGCAAGTAGACAGCCCTCAGAACGGGAGAGGATTTTTGCAGGTTATATTTCTGACAAAGGTCTAATAACCAGAATCCACAGAGAGCTCAAACTTATTAATAAGAAAATAACAAGTGATCCCATTTAATTGTGGGCAAGAGACATGAACAGAAGCGTCTTTGAAGAAGACAGGCACATAGTCTACAGACACATGAAAAAATGCTCATCATCTTTAATCATCAGAGAAATGCAAACCAAAACCACTTCGATATACCATCTAACTCCAGTAAGAGTAGCCCACATCACAAAATCCCCAAACCATGGATGCTGGCATGGATATGGAGAAAAGGGAACACTTCTGCCCTGCTGGTGGGAATGTAAGCTAGTATGTTCCTCTTCTTTAGAGAACACTCAAGGATCTAAAAGTAGACCTGCCATTTGATCCTGCAATTCCTCTTCTGGGTGTATATCCAAAAGACCAAAAATCACTTGGCAACAAAGATATTTGCACCACATTGTTCATTGCAGCTCAATTCATAATTACCAAGTCATGGAAGAAACCCAAGTGCCCATTGACCCAGGAATGGATTAATAAATTATGGCATATGTATACCATGGAATACTATGCAGCATTTAAAATGATGAGACTTTTCCTCTTTTATGTTTACATGGATGAAGCTGGAAAATATTCTTCTTAGTAAAGTATCTCAGGAATAGAATATATCCAATTACTCAGTACTACTCTGAGACCAATTTATAATCACTCACACTTTCATATGAAAGATGAATCACAACTATAACCCAGGATGAAGGAGGGAAGGGAAGGAGGATGAATAGGGAGGGGGGTGGTACGATAGAGGAGGGGTTAATGGTGGGACCACACCTATGGACGTATTGCAAGGATACAAGTCAAATCTATCAAGTTTAGAATACAAATGTCTTAACACTGTGATTAAGTAAATGAGATGAAAGCTGTGTTAATTAGTTGGATGTAAGCGCTCCAATTTGTACAAATAATCAACACATTGAATCCCACAAAGGCATAAATGTATTCATGATCTATGTATATATGGCTTAATAAAAGGACAAAAATAAAAACGAAAAAATCAATATGCTTTCTCAAGCATATTTTAATGGGTTTATTACTTAGCCAAGGAAATAATATCAGCAAGATCAAGAGTCTGTTGGGCAATACTTTTTTCTAAAACATAGCAACATAGATTTTAAAGAAAGTTTTCTATCTAAAATCAGATTGAGGATCGCATCTTGGAGGCCTTGGATTTGACACAGCATCCTGACTTTGCCGAGGAGGAACTGAGAAGCAAAGGACATAATCAAGGTCACATTTGCAGGCAGCAGTCACGCTTGGACTCTGACTAGCCCAGCACCTCCCCTTCAGCCCTGAGCCCTCTCAAAGCTAGTGACAAGCTTTCCCAAGGACCCCACTTGCTCTCACTTTTCAGATACCGGTATCATATCAGATTCAGCCCCAAACTGAACTCCTCTCTCTCCTCTCAAAAGCTATTTCTCTTCTAGACTTTCATCTTCCTCCTGTTCCTATTATCTACCCAGACTCCAAGCACCTCTGGTTCTTCCCACCCACATCCAAGTGGCTGAGCCTGTCTGCCTTGCTCCCTCGTTATCTGAGCTGTCGGTGGCAAGGTGGCCCTGCCGAACCCAAATGACAGCCGTCTCCCTCACCTCTAAGGTCTAAGTACTTTGTATGTTTTAATTTTGTGGCTTTTATTATATGCTGCCCTCATGTCTGTTCTTTCATGTTTTATCTGTAATTTTTCAAGGGAAGGGATTTAATCATCCTCCACAGCGTCTCGCACATACCCACCAGGCTCTGTGCATGAATGCTTCAATGAATGACTGAATGAATGAACATGTCAGTGAATAAGTGGATGAGTCCATGAAGGCAGGATAAAAGTGGTACAGGGAGTTATAATTTTAAAATAATTCTTTTGTTAATATTTCCTTTGTAATTAAAAAAAAGTTTTGTTGATACTTTCTGACTCCAAGGCAGCATTAGTATAGGGTCAGTTGATCTTGGCTCCAGGTATGAGATATAAACCATTCCTCATTCAGAGATAACTATAAAACTTCAGCTTCACTAATTATTGGCCACAGATGACTTATAATGAAGGTTCAATCTGTTAGTCAAATAATTAGCCTGTGTGAAGGATAAGCAGGAGGATAATTAATAAATATGTTAATTGTTCTTTTAGGCTATGGACACTGCCAGCTACCAGCATCTAGCTTTCAACTCTAGCACATGCACTGCAATGGTGGTAAAAGTATACGTCTACAATATTGTTGTTATGACACATTCTTTACAAACCAGTAAGTTGAGAAGCTCTAGGGTTATGTCCTTGAATGCTCTTGTCTTACACTAACTGGAGTGCCAGTTCCTTGTGTCTTTGCCTAGTTAATTGAAAAATCAAGTTTTTCACCTTAATGAGTTCTCTTTCCTGGTTCTTGGGGGAATAACTTGGGTATCTTCATTTAACAGTCCTCACCAGCATATTAGTTAGGGATCTCCAGAGAGACAGAAGCAGCAAGATAGACACAGTGATAGGTGAGAGGGGATTCATTAGAGGGATTGGCTTGTGCAATTATGGAGACGCAGAAGTCCCAGGACAGGTTGTCCCCAGGCGGGAGAACCTGGGATGCTTGTAGCATAGCTCAGTCCAAATCCAAAGGCCTCAGAGAGGGGAAGCTGGGGGTGTAACTTTCATTCTGAGACCAAAGGCCTGAGAAGCCAGCAGGCTGCTGGTGTAAGTCCTGGACTATGAAGGCTTGGAGTTGTTGTCCAAGGGCAAGAGAGGAAGAGCGTTCGCCTGCTCCAGCAGATATATTTGCCAGTTCTCTGTTTTCATTCTCTCTCTCTTTCATCCAACCACAGCAGACTAGATGGTTCCTGCCCACATTGAGGCCGATCTTCCCCACTTGGCCCACTCAAACTCACACGCTAATCTCCCCTGGACACACCCATAGACAAACCCAAAGATAGCGCTTTACTGGGTTTCTAGGTACGTCTTCATCCAGTCAAGTTGACACCTGAAATTAACTATCACAACAGGTGTCTCTGATGCAAGTGGTCCACTGGCTGCCCCTTGAGTAACCCCATAGGAGACTGTCAGCCCTTCAGAATGAAAGCCATGCCTTACTCATTTGTATCTCCAAGAGCTGCCAGGTGCCTAGCCATAGTGGATATTCTATAAATGAATATTCACTGAAAAAGGACCTCAGCTACTCTGTGTGTTTGTATTAGTGTGTGTGTGTGTGTGTGTGTGTGTGTGTGTGTGTGTGTAGTGGGAACACCCAGGCAAGGCCAAACCTTTGTTTTGTTCTTTAATCCAATTCTGTAACGGCTGCTCTCTTGCTATTTACCTTGGTATACAGTAGCAAAGCTTCCTTACTATAGTTTCAGCATCATTACACTGTAATTAAAACAATTTTTTTATTTTTGAGCTAATTTTTACTTACCTTCAAAAACCCAATTACAAAATTACTGTGTACTCATAGTTGAAAACAAGGAAACCAAAGACCCCAAGAGGAAAGTACAAACCACCTCTGATCCGTGATCAGAGAGGTGCTCATTCTTAACATGTGGGCACATGCAATGATTGAATTGTGTGTCGCAGCACTTTACATTTTTTAATTAACACAGTTATATTTAACTGCTTCTTTGTGACAGTGATATTTTTAAAACAGAGAATAGTTTCAGATGTCCTGTAAATTGGAGGAGGGATGACATGTTTGAGGAGCAATGTGCTTTTTTCAGTTAGGTTCCTAATTAAAAAATTCACTTTATTCATTAAGACTCTTTTTCAAGCAGCGGAAATTCAATTAAGCAAAAAGAAGTTTTCCCAGAAGAATATAAGAGTGCTCTTGGGAATGAAGAAACCTGAAGAGTGGGGCTTATATATAAGAGACAGGGGTCTGGCGGATGTGGAAGGAGTCACCCGGCAATCCTCACCCCTCTCAGGAGTCAAATGGTTAGAGTGCCAGGAGAGGTGGTTTGGTTTGGTTTGGATGAACCTTGGTTACAGAAGAATAGCTGAACTTGTAGAAGAATAGCTGGACTTGGCTGTAGACTGATAGTGGGTAGAGGGGGAAAGAGAAGGTTCCAGAATGTTTTCCAGGCTTCTGGCTTGCATAAATAAATTGGTAATGGCCAATTTCCTAAGGTTGGGAACAATGAAAAAGGACTGGGTTGGCAAAATCTGCGGAGGGATTGATGGATGGTCTGATGTGGGGCATGTTGAAGGCAGGTGCCTTGAGACATCAAAAGATGTTCAGTGGGCAATCAGACAAGGGGGTTGCGTGACATGTTCTCTGCCTCCGTCTCCTGAGCCCTTCACCCTCCTCCACCCTCCTTCATCCTGCTCTGGGCTTTGTGAGGCTGACCTGTGTGAACAAAACTTGTGGCTTCAGAGTGGGTTAGTTCAGCAGGGAGCAGCGGCACAAGAGGAGAGCGGAAGTGAACTGTGGCACCTGGTCCGCCCTGCAGGGCTGCCGTGGGCTGGCCACAGCCCTTGCTGGGCAGTTCTTTCCACCTCTCTCTCTCTCCAGAGTCTAGATGTATTCTTACTTGTTCCAGAATACTGAGCATAATTCTTATAATCTCCCTTTTTCCTGTCCACTTACTCAAATCGTGCCAATTTGATTGTAATGCCTACTTCAGTCTGGGTTAATACACATAAAAGGGTACAGAATTCAGAGGAGAAGCTCAGGCTGAAATGGCATTTTGTGAATCTTTTGTTGATAGATACAGCAGAAGCTGGTACAGATGATAAATTCCTCTGTGAGGGAGCACAGTTAAGAGATAAAGGGCATTTAGGACTGAGGTTACGAAACTCTGACTTGCCTCCCACTGAAACAGAGCCGTGAGAAGACTGCCTGATGAAAGGAATCTTCAGGGACCCTCCTCGAATCCTCTGGAGAGTGGATGCACCCACACCCCTGTATGGACCATCCCAAATGACATCACATAGAGGAGAGAGGCAATTCTTCCAAAAGAAATCAAAATTATATTAAAATAGGAGAATGGAGGCTGAGTGCCTGGACCCAGCACACACATATCACACAGGTGTGTAGTATACACACCTATATAATTCTACTAAAATATGTTGTGAATATTCCTTGTCAGCGAGATTAATTCTGCTATGAGTGACAGAGAATCCAAAATAGTGATGAGTTAAACAAGAGAGAGGTTTATTTCTCTGTCATGAAAAAGAAGTTTGGAGATAGTTCCAGCTGCTCTCGCCTGCCATGGTGTCAAGCATCAAGCCTTCTCTATCTTGTTGCTCTGCCATCCTCAGTATACAAATTCTACCTGGTTCACGATAGCTACTTATGCTCCAGCCATCGTGTCTGAGTTCCAGTCAGCAGAGCCTTTTCCAGATGTTGGACTTTATACTTCTGCTTATGTATTACTGGCCATAATTTTGACAATGACCATGACTGCTGGCGAGTTACTGAGAAATATGTTTGTTTCAGGTCACTGTGTGCCCCGCTTAAAGTCAGGGGTTATAAAGGAAATAAGGGAAGATAGAAATTAGAACACCACTACTGGCCTCTGACAAAGCCTGTTATTTTATAACCAGCTTCTTTTGTGGGTTTTGAGGTTTTTTGTGTTGTTTCTTTGTTTGTTGTTTTCTTTTTTAAGACAGAGTCTCACTTTCTTGCTCCTGGTAGAGTGCTATGGCAGCATAGCTCACAGAAACCTCAAACTCTTTAGTTCAAGAGATCCTCTTGCCTCAGCCTCCCAAGTAGGTGGGACTACAGGCACCTGCTATAATGCCCGGCTATTTTTTAGGGATCTCGCTCTTGCTCAGGCTGGTCTTGAACTTGTGAGCTCAAGAAATCCACCTACCTCAGCCTCCCAGAGTGCTGGGATTACAAGTGTGAGCCACCGCACCTGGCCCCACTACACCCAGGCCTATAACCTGTTTTCTTATTCATTCAAACATGTTCTGAACTACTACTTGCTAGTGATAGTTATACCATAATTTATCCTACTATGTACACTGTGTCTCCTAGCTTAAAGCACCAGGAGAAATGTCAGATGACAGCAAGGATCTGACATGTGGCCCACATAGTGTAGGAGGCTTCCTTAAGCCAGCTCAGTTGATCAGCAAATCTTACAATATTGGAGCCAAAAGGACCTTTCAAGAACACCCAGTCCAAGCCATGGAGCAGGCACAAATCAAGGCACCTGTTCCAACAAAGTGCCATCTAGCTACAAAAGCTGGACTCTTGCAGCTATTCCTAGCTTTCTGGGATTTAAAAATACGAGGGTGCACTTGATTCATGGGCATGTTTTACACTCTGATTTAAGCAGAGGTGAATATGTCCATGCTACTCATGGCTACACATCAATTTCCAGCCGGGAATAAACTACCTACTTCTTTTTTCTCTAGGAGGCTTATGATGCTATGGTGAATGTAGCCATAAATTTCCCGAGAAGATGAAAATTCCAGTCTGCACTCATTACCATGTCATCGGACTGCCTGTTCCCTGTAACAAATACGGTCAATTTTGTTCGTGGGGCTGGTAGGAAAGGTAACTGTTGCCTCAGAGAATTTGATTCATTAAGCCAGAATGAAGTAACCGCCCCAAACATTTACTAAACAATGCAGAATAGAAACGATCTTAAAGTCCAGCCAAGGGTAAAAAATCCAGCCAAGGGTAGACTGGGAAGGCAGTAGGATAGTAAAACTTTTCTCTTGATGATGATAGAACTACTTACTTTTTATGTGGGCATTTCAAGGCTTAAGCGCTTGACAACCACCCTGTTTGTGGCAAAATGTTCTTGAATTCTAGAGTTATCAAACCCGGTGCTGGAAACCTAGTAAAGCACGTAGCCTGTTTTAAAATTACATCTAGCACACAAAATTTTTGGTGAGAAACAAATGCAACTGTGAATGACAAGTAATATTATATGCTTTAAACTGTCTCCCAATGTTATTTTGTCATTATCCTCTTTATCTCATGGCTTCAGCACAGATGTTATTATTTAGCAGGCAGGAGTTATATGTATTAGTCTGATATAATTATTAGGTCCCAGGGAGCCCTAGGTTATTAGTCCCAAAAGTGCTATCTTAGCCAGATGGTCAAAAGGTTGTACGCAGTTCTGTTCAGTGGGAGAATTTGTGAATCATCATGTAATTCTAACACTTGTGTGGGTAGGAAGTTGTTTAACTTGAACCTAGCATCAGCAATTAGAGATACTGCTCAGGAACACTTTTAAAAGAACATAATAATTCTCTAAGATTATAAAATGGTAACAAGGGTTGGATAATGGAGGAGTCACATTGGTTCCTGGTAAATCTAGCCTCTGTATCACCCTGCTCATTAGAGACCATGGTTGAATATTTCATGGTGCCACGTTTTGAATGTCCTTGTGATAGCTTGCCACATATTGGCCTATTGGTTGATCTATGAAATATTATGGTATATTAAGTAGCAAGTAAAATTATTTCCCTTATACTGTGTAGAAAGGATCGTCAGGATTCTGCATTAATAAGATATTTAGGCCCACAGTACTAGGTCCCAAAGCTGGGTGGGTACGGAGAGAAGGGAACACTCATGCACTGTAAAGTGGGACTGCAGACTTCTGTGGAAAGAAGTACAGATTCCTCAAGGAACTAAAAGCAGTGCAATCCTACTACTGGGAAAAAGCCATTTTACCACAAGGACATTTGCACTTGAATGTCTATAAGCAGCACCATTCACAATTGCAAAGATGTGGAAATATCCCAGTGCCCTTCAACTCACAAATGGATTAGTAAACCATGGAATATGTGCACTGTGGACTACTATTCAGCCAGTAAAAAGACAGAGATTTTGCAACTTTTGTAGCAACATGGACAACTTAGAGAACAGCCTCCTAAGCGTCACAGGAATGGAAAGACAGCCATCACAGGTACTCAGGACTAAATTGAAACTATTAGAGTAACAACTAGGCTCATAGAAGAGAAAAACTCAGCCGGATTCAAGTGGGGGGAGGAAAGGAAGGGGTTGTGTAAGCCCCCACCCAATGAGTATAATGCATGGCTGTACAGCACACTTCCCGGGTGAAGGAGCAGCTGCAACTCTGACTTTAACCTTACCAAAGCAAACTATGTAACCTAAATGTATGTAGCCTCATATTAATCAGAAATCTTAAAAAATAAGATATTTAAACTGTTGAATAATAGCTGTATTAATTATCTATTGCTGTGTAACAGATTACCCCAACCCCTAGAGACTTAAAATAATTCCTATGTGGGTCAGGTGTCTTAGTTATAGTCTCATCTAACACTTTAACCAGTAGAGGTACTGGGGTCTGCTCTGAAGGCCACTCATGGGTGTTCACAAGCCTCAATTCCTTACCATTTGGGTTTTTCCAAAGGGCTGAATTGGGATATGGCAGTTGGTTTTCCACAGGGCCAGTGATAAGAGAGGAGGCAGGGGAAGAGGAGGCCAGAGGGAGAGAAGGCCTAAAACAGAAGCCAGTCTTTTTGTAAGTTATTCTCAAAAGTGACATGTTACACTTCTGCCATATTCTATTTGCTAGAAGTGAGTCAATAAGTTCAGCCTCTACACAAGGGCATGAATAGCAGGCAATGAAGATTGTTAGGGGTTATTATAGAGGATTCCCCATTAGAGATTTATGTATTTATTTATTTATTCATTATTTCATTCATTCACTCATTCATTCATTTATTTTTTGGAGAAAAAGTCTTACTCTGTCACCCTGGGTAAAGTGCTGTGGCATCATAGCTTACAGCAACCTCAAACTCTTGGGTTTAAGCAGTTGTCTTGCCTCAGTCTCCCGAGTAGCTGGGACGACAGGTGCCCACCACAACGCCGGGATAGTTTTTTCTGTTTTTAGTAGAGATGGACTCTCCTTCTTGCTCAGGCTGTTCTAAAATTCCTGAGCTCAGGCAATCCACCTGTCTTGGCCTCCCCGAGTGCTAGAATTACAGGCATGAGCTACCACACCTGGATAAAAGCTTTATATTTTTGAAAAAATGGTTTGGCAGATGGTCTTGATTTTAATAATTTTTTTAACATAATAGCCAATATTGCATATTTGGTAAAAAAGTGAGACTCTGTTCAGTTCAGAAATATGCTAGTACTTGCCCAGAAATTGCTTCTATCAGCTCAGATTTTATGGCCGACTCGAAGGCACTGAGCCTATAAAATCTACATGCTATTTTTTTTTATAGGTTCAATTATTTCATCTTGTAAACTCTTTTTCAGTGAATTAGGTTGTATAGTAATTCCTGTTTCTCCCCAATTTTTTTAAACTAATGAACAGAAAGTAAATTTTACATGGTGAGAATTTGGTTTATTATATATTTGGCAAGATTGGGCTACAGGTTATACACGTTTTCTAAAATGTAATTTGGGTGTGTATTATTGCTTATGTGACTTCAACCTATAGCAATTTATATCAACTCATTGAATAAATTTTATGATAAAACCAATCAGTATCGGGCGGCACCTGTGGCTCAAAGGAGTAGGGCACCAACCCCATATACCGGAGGTAGCGGGTTCAAACCTGGCCCCAGCCAAAACCTGAAAAAAAAAAAATTAGTATTATTTTCTTTTTGCTTGAAGAACTTCATTTAATATTTCTTTTAGTACCTAAGTCTACTGGCAATAAATTTTCTCAGCTTTTGTTTATTTGGTATTTTCTTTGGGTAAAGCATTCTATCTTTGTTTCAGCTTCTGGGCTACATGGTTTCTAATGAGAAGTTTGTTGTCATTCTGATCCTTAGTCTCTGTACATAATGTTTCATAATTTGTCTCAGCAAGATTTTGTGAAAATATATTTTACTTGGGGGTTGTTGATAGTCTTGGGTCTGTGAATTTATAGTTTCCATTAAATTTGGAAACATTTTGACCATTGTATTTTCAACTATCCCCCTCCTTTTTCTAATGTATGTGTAATTAGAGGTCCAATTTCACGTAAGTCAGAATCCTTGATACTCACTCCTGGTCATGGATGCTCTGTGCATTGCTTAGTCTTTTTTGGTCTGTGTTTCGTGGATAATTTTTCTCCTAATTTTAGGTAATGTTTTTCTGCTTTTTGCATGGCTAGTCATTTTTGATTGAATGTTTGGCATCATGAATTTTATATTTTTTAATATTAGATTTTGTTGTATTCATTTACATTGTGTTACATTTTGTTCTGGCCCACAAGTACTTGGAATCAAGTGGAATTTTTCAAATCTTTCCTTTGATCTTTGTTAGGGCAGAACCAGATCTGTCTTCAATCTAGGGATAATTTAAACTAATGTGCTACACCTAAGGTGGCCTGTGTTTTAATAGTCAACCCAACACCCATGTGTTATGAAACCTTTCCCCTCGGGCTCATGCAACACAACTCCCAGCCCTTTGTGAACTCATGGAATTGTTATGCCTTCTCGTTTCCAGTGGATCCTTTGAGGACCTCGGCCAGCTTCCTTTCACACATGTGGAAGAGTAGTTCTCAGCCAAATACCTGAGGGTACTTCTGGATTATCCTCTCTGTCATCAGCTTTCTCTTTTCTGGTAATTTGTCTTCAGAATTCTATTTGCCTTGACCACTATCTGCTTTTCAACATAGCAAGACTTCTGGGCTCTGTTTGGGTTTCATCTCCTTGGACTCCACTCTGGAAACAGCCTGCAGGCAGCAATCTGGTGTAATTGTGGAACTTACCTTGTTTGTTTCCTTTTTCTCAGAAAGTATAGTCCCGGGCTGCCTGTTCTTCAATATGTAAAAATAGTTGTTTCACTTATTTGGTCCATTTTTTTCTAGTTGTTTATGGTGAGAGGTAAATATGGTTCCTGTCAATATGTTCCATTTGGTTGATAGTGGAATTTTTATTATGAAATCAAAATAAATAAAGAATTATACTTTTAGGAACCTTTTAGAATATAGAATAATCTTAATTTTAGGTCTTACTGAACTGTGATTAGTCAATCTCTATAATTTAGAAGAAAGTGCTAAGTATTAGAGTACAGTTGCTTTTCACTTAAAAGTTCACCAAGGAAGAGGGTTCGTAGGAGATTTTTGAAAGAGAGGGGAAACAAATGTAAAGAGAGAGCATGGTAGAAGATGCTACATCAGGGGGATTGTTGGGTTTGGCTAGGATCAATATTCAACAAGCATTACTTCAGCTAATAAGCATTATTTCAGCTAACAAGCATTTTGGACAGGTTATCCAGGCTTTCCTGCAGCCTGATGCCAGATAAGGAGCAAGTGTAGCCAAGCACAGCTGTAGACATTTGTCTAACAGGCACTCCCCTTGCACTCACCAACTGTGTGGCTGCCTTCCTCTTTTAGTTCCCTGGCTGCCCATTTTACAGTGTCAGCACCATCCTTAAGCCCTGGAAAGATGGTTTTCTTTCCTGAGTTGAATTCTGTGCTTCAGATGCCTGTTTTTCACTAAACACAAAAAAACCCCACAAGGTCTTCTGTCATTGGAATCCTGAGCTCAGCCTGTAATGCTACAGATGGGTTTTTGTTATTGTTTGAGACAGAGTGTCACTCTGTTGCCTCCGCTGACACTCTGTGTGACTCTGTTGCATCAGCCTACCTCACAGCAAACTCAAACTCCTGGGTCCAAGTGATCTTCCTGCCTCAGCCTCCCAAGTAGCTGGGACTACAGGTACCTGCCACAATGCCTGACTAATTTTTTTCTATTTTTAATAGAGATCTTGTGCCCGAATTTCGGGGTCCCCCCCAGAAGAAACTCACACCAGGCTCACCGATGCAAAAACAAAGGGTGGAATTTATTACAAGTTTAAACTCGGACCACTCAGCCTCGCCTAAATGGCTGGTCGATCTGAATGGCCTCGAAGGGAGGGGCTGAGGTATTTTTCTAGTGTACTGAAAGGAAGTTGGGAGGGGGGAATACGATAAGGGGTGGGGGGTAAGGGACGGGTGGAACAAGAATGAGTCCAGGTGTCTCTTCACTTGCTGATTGGATACCTCCGTGGTGGTGCCAGGAACGGGTGGGTGGTCGCTAAGCAGGAAGGGGCCGGTACTGATGAACCGGTGGGGGTGGTCAGGGGAACTGGAGCCAGGAGTCAAGTTACAATACTAACATTTACACTGCAAATTACACAGCAACCTGTAAAAT
>CAUYON010001986.1:0-12267 GCA_963573935.1 Arctocebus calabarensis
GTAGCAGGTGGCATGAGAGACATAGCAAGAACACAGCAGAGTAGAAAGGTCTGCCTGCTCTTAGGCAGAGCTGGGTAATTCTTGGTTGGACAGAGTGGGCCTTATAGTTGATCACTGGCACAGTGGTAGGCATCATTTAAAAGCTCAAAATAGGCTTGGCGCCTGTGGCTCAACGGGTTAAGGCGCCAGCCATGTACTCCTGAGCTGGCGGGTTCAAATCCAGGCCGGGCCTGCCAAACAACAATGATGGCTGCAACCAAAAAATGGCCAGGCGTTGTGGTGGGCGCCTGTAGTCCCAGCTACTTGGGAGGCAGGAGACTCACTTGAGCCCAGGGATTGGAGGTTGCTGTGAGCTGTGATGCCGCAGCACTCTATCCAGGGTGACAGCTTGAGGCTCTGTCTCAAAAAATAAATAAATAAATAAAAATAAAAGCTCAAAATCTGCTGGTGGTGATGATGATATAGCTTGTATCTGTTTTGATGCTTCACACATTCTTCCTCATAAGGGAAGAGAAAGTTATTTAGTTTAGGGGCAGGCCACAGGGTGACTGTAAATACTCAGGTACTCATGTAATTGAACAGGTGCTAACTTACTTTTAGAAATCCTCTAAGAAGCAGACCATCCAGTCACAACATTTCCAGTGAAGGTGGGTGCCTGAGAGAAGCTTAACGCTCGCTGTGAAAGGGGGGCACTCGATCGGCAGAAACCTCACAGACCACGAAGGCTTCTACTAAAGGTCTTTATTGGCAGGGGATGCTGCAGAGCAGCACCAAGGAGGAGGGAAAAAGAGGGAGAGAGAGAGAGAAAGAGAGAGACGGGGGAAGAGAGGAGAGGAGAGAAGAAGGTAGAGCGAGGAGGAGAGAGAGACACAGACACACAGGGGGAAAGAGGGGGAGGGAGAGAAGAGAGAGAGCAATAGACAAGGGCACCTTATGTAGGTTCGGTTGGGGGAGGTGACGGATTGTAGAACAGCCAATAAGGTGTTACTGCTCTGGCGCGAAGAGCTGTAGGGGGCGGGCCGTAAGTTTGAAATTTTCAATGGGTAATTGGGATAGGGAGATGAAGATTTGCGATTATCTAACACGCTGTGCGTCCGCACGTAGCGTGCTGGCTTGTTTCTGCCTAGTAACATCAGAGCGTGTGAGCCAGCCTGGTGGTATCATCCAAACCGTACAGACTTGCATATTTTGTTTTTCTCTGTTTGTTCATTTTGTGTCCACCAGTCTTTCTAACCGGTTGATGTGTGGAGCAGGGTGAAGAAAGATGGCCAACCACAGTGCTTCCTACAGAATTTTTAAAACTGCCGTCTCCCTGGAGTCCTATTGTCTATAACCATACGCAAACTGTTTTTGAGGTTTAGGTTTGTAGGGGGGAACAACTGGAAAAAAAATTTCTCATTCAGTTTGGAGTGACAGAATAAGGGTTTTTCACTTTCCTTCTGAGATCACTACTTAGTGAAATACCTAGACTCTTTTAAGAGGTCATTTCACCAGTCACTATTAGGAGGCAGTGGAACGTACGGTGGTGGTAATTAAGAGCTTGAATTTGGGTTCAGGTTCTGGCTCTGCATCTTCCATTACCCCCAGGAAAGTCACACAACTACTTTATTCTTCAACATTTTCAGCTGTAAAATGGGGGTAATTATGTTCCTGTTATAACATTGAGTTGTTGTAAACACTCAATGGCAAATGTTCAAATATTTGCTCATGTTTATTAGACAATTTGATCATGGCACAAAGTGTACATAGAAAAGTAGTTGAAGTTCACTTCATTAAGGAGGTTATAGTGTAGTTGAGGAGATATGCTAATGAGATGCAACCAGCTTGGGTGCTGGGAATGCAACCTGAGTAAGATGGGGTTTAATACGGGTCAGAGGAGGGGAAGGTCACGCCTACGCGGGAGGCACACAGAATTAATGAAACTAGAATAAACAGCATTAAAGGAAAGATGTCCTCAGTGGGAGGGGAAGAACAATAAAAACAAAGACTCAAAGCTACATCCAACCTATCTGGACTGCTGGGTTAAGTACTTGGCCAATGAGGACTGCTGTAGCAGGCAGATGAATCCAGAATATGTAAAAGGAACAAGACATAGAAGATCCTCCTCCTTTATACTTTCCCCCCCTCTAATGTGGTGACTGACACCTGCTTCCCTGGCTCCTGCTCAGATGGTCCTGAGACTCACAGGGATGGGGAGATCCCTCCAGTCTAAGGAAGAGAAGGAGAGAAACAAGATTGACAAAAAGAGAAGAACATGCCTATCTGTAAATCTTCAATCTAGTAAAAGAAATTTTCTGCAGAACATTTGGTAAGGTTACAAGAAGAAGAAGAAAAAAACCCAGCCCATAAGTTTGATTGTTGTGGGAACCTTCTGCCAGCCAAACAGATGGAAGCTAAGGGCAATGCCTTGTTGATACAGTACAAACTGCAGAACTGAAAAAGGCAATGGAACACCATTTCCACTTCTGCTGGCAAGGTTATTGGGCTAAAAAAAAAACCAATTCTTTTTGTCCTATTTTTGTCATTTCTCAGAATACAGCAAAGAAGTTGCCATATTGGATTTAGCACTGGCCCTTGAGGAGGAATACCTTATGATGTGGAAGGTGGTGGAGGCTTTGAAGACATAGTCATGATCTCTTGAAAAAATTTTTAACAAAATTTTTGAGAACATCTTTAGATTTAAAAAACTATTGAGGATATGGTATAGAGACAAATCTTGTATACCCCATACTCAATTTTCCCCTAGCTTGATCTTAAGGAGACTCCCTATCTTGGTACATTTGTCCCAATTCATGATACATTATTGTTAATTAAAGTCTGTACTTTGTTCTGATTTACTGTTTTCCCCTAACATCCCTTTGTTTTTGTTTGGGGATCTATCTGGAATGCCACATTACACTTAGTTGTCGTGTCTCCTTGTGTTCTTCTTGGTTGTGACAGCTTCTCAGATTTTACTTGGTTTTCATGACGACCATTTTGAGAGTTACTGTTTGCTGTTTTGTAGAAGGTCCGCCTATTGGTATTTTCCTGATGTTTTCCTCATCATTAGGCTAGATTAGACTGATGGGGGGAAGAACATGTCATCCTCATCACATCATAAAAAGGGTAATGCTGTTAATAGGACTTAACCATGGTTGATGCTGATCTTGTTTACCTGGCTGAAGTGATGTTTGTCAGGTTCTTCTGTTGTAAACTTAGGCTTTTTATTTCCGACCCTTTTTGTACTGTAGTCTTTGGAAGAAAGTCAGTACTTGCAGCTCACAATTAAGAAATAGAAGGTTATATTCTCATTCGGGATAGAGCATCTATAAAAATTACATGGAATTCTTGTGCCAGAAATGTGTCTGTTCCTTTTTTAGACATTTTTGCTCTCATACTCTGTCTAGAGTTGCAGAGATGTCACCATAGCTCACGGCAACCTCAAACTCTTGGGCTCAAGCAATCCTCCTGCCTCAGCCTCCTGAGTAGTTGAGACTACAGGTGTGCACAGTATGCAGCCCCATGCCCAGCTAGCTTCTTCTGTTTTTGGTAGAGATGAGTCTTGCTCTTGCTCAGGCTAGTATTGAACTCTTGAGCTCAAGCAATCTTCCCACCTCAGCCTCCCAGAATTTAGGATTACAGGCATGAGCCACTGTGCCAGGCCAGAAATTTGTATATTCGTTCAATCATTTATTTATATTACCATGGACTCATTAATTTTACTTTAGTTGTAACCCAGGACCACTTTATTTTCTTGCTCAGATTGTTCCAATTTTAGCTCCTTTTTGGCCTTTTGCAGTTGGCTTTTGTATCCCTTGACATATCCTGGTCATTTGGAGGGTTGGTTGGTTTTTTAGCAACTTCATACTTTCTGGCACTACAAGAGACTCTTGGCTCATTTATATTTCCTGTCTCAGACCTGTTAAAATTTGTAACTATGAAGAAAAATCCCTGGTCATAAGACATGTTATCAGAGCTTTAAAAGAGCAGATTTTAAAACATTTCAATGAGAATAGGCCCTATATCACAGCTTTTAAGGGATATGTGACCTAGCAGGGATGAGAATTTCTGAAAAAAAAAAGAAATATTCATTACATGAGGGTACGATGAAACTTCATGAGAGAGATAAACCCATTTGGGGACCTATTTAGGTTCAGAGTAGCCAAGCACAGATGATTAAGAAAGGACTTACAATCACACTAACTTTCTGAAAATAACATTTTTAAAAGTCACTTAATTGCTGATTTGTTAAGACAATTTCATTTTTTGGTTCACCTATAAACCAACTCTATTAAAATGTGTGTTCTTTTCATTTCTCTGAAATCGTCTCTGATTTTCATTTATTTATTCAACAAATTTTCTTTTGCCCACTGTGTGAATTTTAATGGCCACTGTGTAAGCTCATTTAAGCTGGAGGATGCATCAAAGCTAAGGATGCAGCTTTGAACAAAGTTTCCAAAAATCTGTGTTCTCATGGAGTTTATATTTTCATTCAGAGAAATGGGTAACAAATAAGATATTTTTAATATGACACATACGTGCAATGGAGAGAAGTCAAGCAGTATAAGGGAGGTGGAGAATTCTGGGATTGGGTGATAGGATTGTTACTTATGTACCATGGCCGAGGAAAGTGCTATTGGTAAGATGATATTTGAGCAAGAGCAGAGACCAGAGAAAATCAGCCATACAGATATCTGTACCTCTAGAAAGAGTAGTATTGCATGCAGAGGGAGCAGAGGGTACCAAAAATTGGATGCAGGAAGCATGCTTAGAACATTGCAGGAATAGCAAATCAGTCTGTGAGGCTGTCCAGGGGTCAGCAAGGTGGAGAGATGGGGTGAATGAGGCAGACATGCACATGTGGGCAGGTGTGTACCTGGTACACTTCCAGGATACCGTTCATTTGAAGCACATATGTGTGACTGTCCCTGGAGCTACGCTCTGTCTGGACTTGGGCTATATAGATCCTTGTCGGGACTTCGGCCTTTTCTTTGAAGAGACAGGAACCATTGGAAACTTTTGAGCAGAGGAAGAAAGTAATTTGATTTTACATTTAGAAGGAACCACCCTGGCCATGATGGATATTGCAGAAACAGAGACACCAATTTAAATCTTAATCTAATAATCTTTATCTACTTGTATGTTACATGGTAGTAATTGGTTTTGTTTTTTTTTTTTTTTATGAGACAATATCTCACTATGTTGCCCTGGGTAGAGTCCCGTGGCATCATAGCTCTTAGCAACTTCTATCTCCTGGGCTCTATGATCCTCCTGCCTCAGCCTCCTGAGTAGCTGGGACTATAGGTGCCCACCCCAGCGCCTAGCTAGTTTTTAGAGATGGAGTCTTGCTCTTGCTCAGGCTGGTCATGAACTCCTGACCTCTAGCAATCCAACCATCTCAGCCTCCCAGAGTGCTAGGATTACAGGCATGAGCCACTGAACCTGGCCCTACGTGGTAGTAATTGTGTATATACAATTTTGTTATCTACGTGTTTTAATATTTTTCTTCTCTTGCTCTGTAATCCTCAGGGTCATGACATTTAGTGGCTGCCTTATTGTGCATTAGTTTCCTATGCTGCTGTACAAACATACAACGAATATAGTGGCTTATGAGGATACAAATTTATTATCCTACAGTTCCAGAGGTCAGAAATGCTGAGATCAAGAGTCGGCAGAGCTGGATTTCTTCTGGAGGGTATAGAAGAGAGTCCACATTCTTGCAGTTTCAAGCTTCTAGAGGCCACCCTCATTCCTCGATTCGTGGCCCCTTCCTCCATCTTTAAAGTCAGTAGGATCTTCAGGTGTCAGTCACCACCACCACTCAATTCAGCTCTGTCATCACATCGCCTCCTCTGACTCTCACTCTCCTGTCTCCTTATGCAGACCCCTGTGATTACATTGGGCCCATTTGGGTAACCGAGGATAATCTTCCTCATCTTGAGATCCTTAAATTTAATCATCTCTACAAGATAGCTTTTACCACATAAAGTAGTATGTTCACAGATTCAGGGGACTAGGCTGTAGACATCTTTGAGAGGAACATTATTCAACCTATCACAATTGGTATTTCATTGTTTATGTAACCATTTCCTTTGTCGGATATTTAGACAGCGTCTAGCCTGGGGCAACTATTATATTCCTGTACTTCCTATATTTGTATACTTTGACCTCCTTTTCTTTCAGATAAATATTCAGGTGCAGGGTTTCTGGAACAAAGAGCGTGAACATCTTATACATTTGCTTTCCAAATAAATAATTACATTATTGGCATATATACTGGTATGTCCATTTTTTTTTTGTATTTTTATTTTATTTCGTTGCTTATTTTTTATTTCTTCCTTTTTTTTTTTTTTTTGGTTGAGACACAGTGCTACCCTATGCCCCTGAGCAGAGTGCAGTGGGCGTGGTAACTCACTGCAACCTCTGACTTGGGCTGTGGGCATCCCGCTGCCTCAGCCTCCGGAAGCCACTAGGATTACAGGCGCTGGCTGTGGCGCCCGGCTGGGTTTTTCCATTTTTTTCATGAGTCAGGGTCTCACTCTCGCTCAGGCAAGTCTCCAACTCCTGAGCTCAATTCTCCCTCCTCAGCCTCCCACAGTGCTGGGATTACAGGCATGAGCCACCACGCCCGACGGTATGTCCATTTTCATACAACCTCTCTAGCATGACTTTCTGTCACTTAAAGGTGTGTTTCCATAGTTCCCCACAAAATAACATTTTCCTTTTGTGTTCATTTAATTTCCTTCCTGGGTAAGTTGAACTTTTTGCAGAGCCTAGATGATATATCATTTGTTTTTTTTTTTTTTTTTTTTTTTTTTTGTGGAGACAGAGTCTCACTCTATCGCACTCGGTGGAGTGCTATGGAGTCACAGCTCACAGCAACCTCCAGCTCTTGGGCTCAAGTGATTCTCTTGCCTCAGCCTCCCAAGTGGCTGGGACTACAGGTGCCCGCCACAGCGCCCGGCTAATTTTTAATGCAGTTCGGCCAGGGCCGGGTTTGAACCCGCAGCCCTCCGTATATGGGGTCGGTGCCCTACTCGCTGAGCCACAGGCGCCGCCCATATCATTTGTATTTTAAGAATTTATTTTACTTTTTAGTTGTTATCTTGAGCTAGAAGAATGGAGACAGACTATTGCTTAGGAAAGGGGGTAAGGCTGGCATGAATAGTTGATGTGTACACAACTATGTTGCTTTCAGATTCTCCATCAAAAAGGGTGTTTTCAGAATGAAAACTATCAAAGATCACCCAGGTGATTTGAATGAGTTCCCATCTCTAGGGCACATTAGATTATATCTCAGGATGTTGAAGGATTTATCAGATACCATCTCTGAGCCACTGTCAGTGATGGTTGAGTGGACTTGGAGAGTAGCGTAGGTTCCAGAAGACCAGAAACATATGTATGTTGTTCTCTATAGAAGTTGAAAAAGTTGAACTCCTGAAACTTTCAATGTATGAAATATACCCTTGTAATATTGCTGAATTATCAACATATAAGTGACTTAAGAGTTCAGAGAAGAGGTTACATTGATCCCTAGGAACCAACATAAATTTACTAAGGTGTCATAACTAATTTGTCACGTTTCCTTTTTTGCTTGGGGTTTCTCTGTTGGTCATAGACATGGAAGCATTTGATAAAAATCTCTCACAGCTCTCCTTATGCACATAACTGAGAGACATTGGAGGATGACAGAATAATTAAATAAACTCATAGCTGATTTACTCATTTGCTAAAGCAGGAATAGTGACTGAGTGTCAGTCACCCTGGAAAAAAGTTTTCTAGGAACAGATGTTTAAGGGTTTTTGTTTTTTCCTGGCCCCAACTTATGAAAGAGCCTTAGACGGGGATAGAAATATTTTTTAAAAATTCATATTTATGTGTCAAATGACACAAAGTTCAATAGGTTAGCTAAACTTATGTGATAAATATCCACAATATTACCTATGAAAGTAGTTCTTACTATGAAAATAGGTCAATACCAACTACATAAATTTAATAGAAATAATGAGAATTTTTGAAACTATGGTTATATGTAAAACTAAAATAGCAGTTGACTTTCCTTTTTGGGAAGGGGGCTTTCTTGAATTTCACCAGTTAAAAATAAAAACAGTGGTAGTTGTATAGGGAAGTGGTTATCTGAAGGTTGATTCATGTATGAGTCCATCTACATATGGTTCATATGAGAATGTAATGTTATATAAAAATTACTGGACTGAGAGAAAAAGATGTGCCTAGCACTGTCACAAACTAGCTGCTGAGACAGCAGTTGGTATGGCCTTTGTGGCTATGAATTTTCTTATCTGAAAGCTGGGGGTGGCAGAGGTGAGGTGAAGATAATCACTTTGCTCTATTCCTGTTGTCCTGTACTATCAGACAGTACAAGTTCATTATCATGTTCTTCAGCGAATCTGGCCAATTTTCTAGTTATTTCTAGATTAACCTTTTAGGCCCTCTCAGAGAAGGATTCCTTTTTCTTGTAATTCTTCAGATCACCCTCTGGTCATTTTAAACCACCTGTATTTTCAATCCAAGGCTTGTACGCTGCATTTGAGCCCCCTTGACCTCAGATAGACACAACACTTTTTTTTTTGAGGGCATGAGGGCTCATGTCCACCCCTTAGGATTTCTGGATGAGATTAGAACCTGTCCTTCACCAGCTCACAATTCTCTGTGGCCCAAGGGGATTGTCCCGCAACTTCCCCTGTCTTCATCAGCTCCTTGGCTACCTCAGCATGCTTCCACTGACTGCGCCTCTGGTTTTCTCCCTAGTCCACTATTTTGATATAATTATAGTCATCGTGAAAATTTAATTTGGAATTTTTAAACTTCGTATTTTATTTTGCTACTGTGTGTATCTTCATAGTACCATTTCTAAAGGAGTTGAAAATATTTCACATGCCTCTGTTTACTCTTGCTTAGTCTGATTTTTTTTTTGCCCTGTTGTCATCAAATATGATCTCAAGTGTTTTTGTTTTTGTTCTTAGGGAACACACTGTTTGTATATCTTCATACAATCTGTCCTTTTGCATCTTTTATCTTATGCACTTAGATTAAGTTCTCAGGTCTCCGATTGAGGGGTACATTGGTATAGTTCTTGATCTATTTTGGGTGCCCTTTTTTTGACCAGCAAAATAAAGACAAGAGATCCCTTTAGCACATTATAGTCTTTCCTTAAAACATTAAAATACTTAAGAATTCAGCATTTATATTTAAATGTATAAATTTCAGCCTCTTTCTTGGGATTTCTCTAAATATCAACATAGTCTTAGTTGGGGGAATATTTTGCAACCTGTGATAGCTCAGATTCTAATACTTTTCTTCCTGCTGTTTCCTAGATTTCTCCTGTAGCCTCTTCTACTGTGAATTCTTCCTAGTCAGCATTTTCACACTTTCAATGTTCATTTCAGGCACAGTCTGTTCTGCTGTGCCTTTGCCTGCTCTAGGCTTTGCCCTAAATTCAAGTGACGTGTACAGTTAATTTCAGATTCTCAGTCTAGGTTTATTACTGCTGAACCCAGAAGACTGACTAGTGCCCAGACCCGTGCACACTCTCTGCCTGCCACAAACATATCTTGGGGTCATATATTAGTAGTACACTGGGCAGGAAACTAGCTACCTGTGGTGCTTAGACCAGTGTAGAGTCTCTTTGATTATTTGAAAAACAATTCTCTGACTTCCCCACCTGTGGCCAGCCCTTCTCCGCCACTGTGTCCTTGGAGGGCAGTTCCCTACTCCTTTCCTCAGAAGCTTTCCCAGCCCTACCATCAGGATAAGTGGAGCAAATCAGGAAGCCATTTCTGTATGGCCTGTGTCTCCTCTGTCCATGTGTTTGCTTGGAATGTCTGAATTTTCTTCCTAAAGAAATGAAAGATTATGGGACTGATCTTTTTGACAGATGTAGATGTTGCGTAGCTCCTAACAAGGCTTTATGTTTATAATCCAAGTACATATAGCCATTAGGATATGGATACTTTTATTTTTATTATTATTATTTTTTTGGCCGGGGCTGGGTTGGAACCCACCACCTCTGGCATAAGGGGCCGGTGCCCTACTCCTTTGAGCCCCAGGCGCCGCCCCAGGATATGGATATTTTTAGGAAGGGTTTTAGTCTTTCTGATTTCTATCCATCTTTCGGACTAGCTAAATGTTAAGTGGTTCTAATACAGAATGATACAAGGGAATGGAAGTTACACTGCTGGTTTATGTGTAGTTGACAACATTAGGAGACAGAAATAACCCATTTCTTCCCTCTGGAGTCACAGAGATGTCTGGCATAAAGGCAAAGGTGCCTTTTGATATATTTGCCTTGCAAAGTTCTCTGAAAGTGAGTTTCTATGCGTTGCAGAAGAAGTACAAAGGCAGTTTGTGACTGAGACTCGAGTTCAGTTGCTCTAATGAAGTCATCAGAGCTCCTTTAGCAACCAGGTTGTTTGCATGTCATAAAACTATGATATGACGCTAGGCAAATATTGATTCAGTGAGAAATGTAGGTGTGCACAGTAAAGCTTGCTCCTTCCTTATGGAGTATTTCCTTATGAAGTTCATTAGTCCCTAACTCTGGGACAACGTGCTATTACAGGAGTGGCACAAGCCATAAATGTCACAAGATCTGAGTTCAAGCCACAGTGGAGCTCACTTATCCGGTGGAGCTCACTTACCCGCTGTAGGCTCAGGTGTCACTTGATGGGCCAGAGGTGTTTTACCTCCAAAACTGAGAGGGACTGGGGGAAGTGTTCGTCTTTTCTAAGGACTCTTTTAGCTTTAAAATCCCTAATTAGTATTTCTCAGGGCTATTTTACTAAGCCTATTGACCTCCTGACTGCATCCGGAAGTCCTCAGTCCTACACTCCTCCGACAATGGAAACTTGGTGACCAGTGCCCCTCCCCCGCCTCCTGCTGCCCTCTGACATTCCTCTTTCTCCTCCCCATGCCACCTCCCCGTGTTTATCTCTTTCTCCTCCCTGCCTGGACCTATTGCATTTGGTTGGTGCTGTTCTTATCGCAGGCTGTTAACTGGAAGGTTTGGTAGCAGTTGTTGCGGGTGGAGGAGGGGCAGGTGACCAGACCCATAAGAAGTCTATGTCTTCCCACTGCCACATCATTGAGTTTCAGAGTTGGAAGATAATCTTAGGAAACCACGTGAAGCTGAAATGTCACTGAACATTTAAAAATTACTTTCTGCTGCTATTTTTTGTTTGTTCCCATGTGGTTTCAGAGACATTATGGGTTCTGTTGCTTTTGGTGGGCTTGCTTGGAATTTAAACACCAGGCCGCCTACGTTAGGGAATCCTTCATTTAGTGGGAACTTTTACTGCAGCCCTAGATGCACTGTAAGGTCACCCATAATTCTGAAATTCTGTGCTGTAGCTCTGTTTCCATGGGAAAATGCATTCCAAGTTCCAAACAGCCGAGGCTGAATTTTGGATCCCGACTCCTTTAAGAGTTGTAGGCTACTCATACATTAAATCATCTTTAAATATGCAGGTAGGTGTATGTAATTGGCGTCATGCGTAGATAACAGTAATAAAACTAACTGCTGTTTGAGCACTTGTTGTGTGTCGGGTATATAATAAGAGCCTTCAAACATTCATGTGTTCTCTTCACAATAATCCTTTGAGGTAGGCATTATTATCTCCATTTTACAGATGAAGAAGCTGAGGCCCAGCAGAGCCCAGAGGTGACTGCAGACCTATCCAACCCCCAATCTTGTGACCTTTCTTCTTTGATGCCTGATGCCTCCTCAGCTCCTGAAAATGAGCCTTTTCTCTTTCTGCTTTGCCTTCCAGGAGAGAGGTGAAAGTTAATTCTTTTAAAAATATCTATTTTATTTTTATTTATTTATTTATTTATTTACTTTTAATAATTTTATTGAATCATAATTATGTACATTGGTGTAATCACAGGGCACGATTCATATACATTCAGAAATATTTTGATCATACTGTTACAGATATCCTTCATGGCATTTCCTTGATCACTGTATAAAGACATTAATACTCTACCTTTAATAAGTTTCGCCAGTACCTTGCTAAGATGCACCGTAGGTGTGTTCCCACTAATTGCCCTCCCTCTACCCATCCTCCCCCCACCCCTCCCCTCCCTTTCCTCTTTCCCTGTATTCCTGTGCTATAATTGGGTTTTAGCCTTCATATGAAAGCTATAAATTAGATTTATATTAGGGCTGAGTACATTGGATACTTTTTCTTCCATTCTTGAGATACTTTGCTAAGAAGAACATGTTCCAGCTCCATCCATGTAAACACAAAAGAGGTAAAGTCTCCATCTTTC
>CAUYON010001989.1:0-12521 GCA_963573935.1 Arctocebus calabarensis
ACCTCCAATTCCTGGGCTCAAGCGAGTCTCCTGCCTCTGCCTCCCAAGTAGCTGGGACTACAGGCGCCCGCCACAACGCCCGGCCATTTTTTGGTTGCAGCTGTCATTGTTGTTTGGCGGGCCCAGGCTGGATTCGAACCCACCAGCTCAGGTGTACGTGGCCCCTTGAGCCACAGGAGCCGAGCCGACAGTTCTTAGTTTTAATAGCTTTCAATTTTGTAATTGTTGCGATCAGTTACTAACCCTGTTAACAGTCTGCATCAAAAGTCTTTAAAGCTTTAGTTTTCATGAAAGTTTCCAAAAACAAGACAACTCTAGGCTTGGTGCCTGTAGCACAGTAGTTATGGCACCAGTCACATACACTGAGGCTGGTGGGTTCGACCCCAACCTGGACCTGCTAAACAATGACAACTGCAACCAAAAAACAGCCGGGCATTGTGGTGGGCACCTATAGTCCCATCTACTTGGGAGTCTGAGGCAAAAGAATAGCTTAAGCCCAAGGGTTTGAGGTTGCTGTGAGCTGTGATGTCCTAGCAGTCTGCCGAGGGTGACATAAGTGAAACTGTCTCAAAAAAAAAAAAAAGACAACTCCATAATAAACATCCATTTGTCCTAAAAGCCATTTCTTAACTCATTATGAGTTAAAATTATTAAGGGGTTTATTATTTTTTTTTTTTTTTAGGTGTAGCATGGTGGCTCACACCTGTAATCCTAACACTCTGGGAAGCTGAGGCAGGTGGATTGCTTGAGCTCAGGAGCTTGAGACCAGCTTGAGCAAGAGCAAGTCCTAGTCTCTACTAAAAATAGAAAAACTGGCCGGACATTGTGGTGGGCTCCTGTAGTCTGAGCTCTTTGGGAGGCTGAGGCAAGAGAAGAGCTTAAGCCCAAGAGTTTGAGGTTGTGAGCTATGAGGCCACGCCACTCTACCCAGGGCAACAGAGCGAGACTGTCTCAAAAGAAAAGGTTTTTTCTTTTTTTTCAATGCCAGATTTTAAAACAAGAAGTCAAAAGTTTAGGCATATTGAGGGGTCTTCAGTTAGCTGGAGAGATGTGCGTGACTGAGGTCTGATAAAAATACCACTTCCCTGGTGTGAAACCAAAGGGAACACCATGCATCGTTGGGGCTGGGAGCCCTCACAATGGCTTCCTTCTGAGGCTGGAGGCCACAGCCGGACTTTGTAGCCACTTGGACTTCGTAACCATTTGAAGATTTCCATCTATGAAATAGAACATAGGCTTCCCTGTGGGCTCTGCATTCAAATCATTCCTCCGCTAATGACTTGGCAAGTTGTTTTACCTGTTCTCTGCAAACTGGCCCTTACCTCATAAGGGTCTTGTATATGTGACGGGCAAGTAGAAGGGCTTCTGTCTTTACCACTGTGATCCAAAGAGTTTGTAATACAGCATCTACTCAGGAAAGTTTGACTTCTACAGTTCTTATGACATGCACAATTCCAAAGACAGCTGTTTCAGAATGCTACTTCAGTGAAATCCAATTCTGAACATTACAAGATTTTCATGAAGCATGGACAACACTACTTGGCTTTTAGACTCCAGGTCTTCTCTTGATGCATCTGCAGCCTCTGCTCTGCATGATTCTAAGCCAGTTTTATGTACAGAGGAAATCCCTACCTGCCCATTCTCTTATTTCTTATTTTTATTTGTTTATTTTTGTAGAGACAGTCTCACTTTATCGTCCTCAGTGGAGTGCCGTGGCGCCACACAGCTCACAGCAACCTCCAACTCTTGGGCTTAGGCGATTCTCTTGCCTCAGCCGCCCAAGTAGCTGGGACTACAGGTGCCCAACACAATGCCCAGCTATTTTTTGTTGCAATTTGGCTGGGGCCAGGTTCGAAGCTGCCACCCTCGGTATATGGGGCTGGCCCCTACTCACTGAGCCACAGGCACCAACCCCATCTTACACCATCTCTTACACCATCAAACTGTCCTGTATCCGCTACCACCTTTCTGATGTAGGTAGTACCATTTATCTATACTCCTTTGCCATAACCTTTCTTCAACCTGATAAAATAATTATTTAAAATGTCAATCCCACTGCTTGAATGCATAAAGCCTCTGTTGATTTCCCTTTTCACTTTGAGTAAAGTGTGAACCCCTTGCCAGCCTCTTGTTCTGCTGTTCATATATATGAATTTATTCATGAGCCTTTGTGTTTCCTGTCCTGGCTTGGGACGCTTTTGTCCCAGGTCTTCTGTGATCGTCTTCATTATTTAGGTCCCAGCTCTGAAGCGATCTCCCCAGGGGGGCTGCTTTCCCCACCTTTTCTAAAGCAAGCCCCTCTAAATATCCCTTGCACTCTTCCACTCCTTTGCCTGCACTAATTTTTTTATGCTTACCACCAACTGAAATTATTTTACTTTATCATTGACTTTTACTGTAAGCTTGAAGAGAGTAGAAGGGATGTGTTTTATTATTGTATCACACATTTAGTAAATATGCCCTTTGTGGCTTAGTGCCCATCACTCAGTGGTTTAGGGTGCCAGGCACATACACCAAGGCAGGTGAGTTTGAACCCCACCCAGGCCTGCTAAACAACAACTGCAGCAAAAAAATAGCCGGATGTTGTGGCAAACGCCTGTAGTCCCAGCTACTTAGGAGGCTGAAGCAAGAGAATCACTTAAGCCCAAGAGTTAGATGTTGCTGTGAGCTGTGACACCAGGACACTCTCCCGAGGGCAACATAATGAAACACTGTCTCAAAAAAAAAAAAAAAAAATGCCCTTTGCTTAATCTTACAACAGTCCCCATATTAAGGCATTCAATAAATATTACTGGAGGGATGAATGAGTTTCATACACTGCCAATTCTCTGAGTGACTCTTGTTTAAGCCTTTGTCATTTATTCATGCTTGCTTGCTTCTCTTTAGAATTTGAGTGCATGGTCTTTATCTAACTGCTCTGCTGTGAATGTCTATATTTCCTTTACAAAGATAAGATTAGGTTCCTGGAACTCACAGTCTGCATGGAGCAGAGAGATGTAAACAACAGCCTCGGGGCAGCAAACTGGTGGGCTCTAGGCCAAATCCTGGCCTGCACGCAAATTTTATTTAGTTTATATAATGTTTTGCTTGTTTTAAATGAACTGGCTGCTGTCATTTTTAATTGGAAACATTTACGTTAAACACCTTGACTTCCAGCTACGTTAAAAAAAAATCAGAATACACCAATGAGTGTAAAAAAGAGTTTGTAGTAAAGCATCCACTCAGAAAGGTTTGACTTGTACAATTCTTATGACATGCACAATTCCAAAGACAGCCGTTTTAGACAGTTGTTTCCACCAGGCTGACCTCTTAGGCATGGTCTGGTAGATCAAGGTTCCCTCCACTCCCTACTAACTGTGACACTGAAGCCAGCTGTCAGTTTGCATTTATCAGTGCGCAGACATCTGTATTTTTTGTTTGTTTTTTGGTTTTTAGAGACAGTTTCACTCTATCCCCTTCTGCAGAGTGCCGTGGCATCACACAGATCACAGCAACCTCAGTTGCAACTTCCTGAGTAGCTGAGACTACAGGCACCTGCCACAACGTCCAGCTACTCTCCCCCCCGCCCCCAGACCCCCGCAGTTTCTGGCTGGGGCTGGGTTTGAACCTGCCACCTCCGGCATATGGAACCAGTACCCTACTCCTTTGAGCCACAGATGCCGCCCAACGCCTGGCTATATTTTTGTTGCAGTTCAGCCGGGGCCAGGTTTGAACCTGCCACTCTTGGTGTATGGGGCCAGCGCCCTACCCACTGAGCCACAGGTGCTGCCCCTGTATTTTCTTTCTTTTTTTTTTTTTTGAGACAGAGTCCCCCTCTGTAGAATGTTACCCTCAGTAGTATGCTGTGGCATTATAGCTCACAGCAACCTCAAACTCCTGGGCTCAGTTTCCAGCTGGTGCTACAGGTGCCTGCCACAACACCTGGCTATTTTTAGAGACAGGATCTCACTCTTGCTCAGGCTGGTCTCAAACTCCCAAGCTCAAACAATCTACCCATCTTGGCCTCCCAGAGTGCTAGGAAGACAAGCACAAGCCACCACGCCTGGCCTATACTTTCTTGATTCCTCCCCCCTGTGCTCAATGTCACTGGCCTAGCTGTTGAGCTAGACGGCATGGGTTCAATAATGCTTCTCTACTCCACTTAGCTGTACACATGTAATCTTGCATGCACTACTTAACCTCGCTAAGCTTCCATTTTTCCTCCTGTAAAGATTTAATAATTGGGCCTACTATACACAGATGTTTTGATTATTAAAGGAAATAGTGTATTCAAAGCACTTAAGGCAGTGTTAGACTTATAGTAAACATTCTGTAAATATTACTCGCATCACCAGATGTTTGTGAATGACAGACTAAGATGTCTTATAGACCAGAGAGCCATTGTTTTAGGCAAGTAAGTGACTGTATTAATTTCCTAGGGTTAAGTCACCATTAAAGAAATTTAAAGGTTTAAAATAGCAAATAATGGCTCGGCGCCTGTGGCTCAACTGGCTAAGGCGCCAGCCACATACACCTGAGCTGGCGGGTTCGAATCCAGCCTGGGCCCGCCAAACAAACAATGACGGCTGCAACCAAAAAATGGCCGGGCATTGTGGCGGGTGCCTGTAGTCCCAGCTACTCGGGAGGCGGAGGCAAGAGACTTGCTTGAGCCCAGGAATTGGAGGTTGCTGTGAACAGTGATGCCACAGCACTCTATCCAGGGTGACAGCTTGAGGCTCTGTCTCAAAATAAACAAACAAATAAATAAATAACTAAAATAGCAAATAATTGTACTCTGCAATTCCTGGAGTCTAGCAGCCCGGAATCAAGGGGACAGCAGAGCCACGTTCTCAGAAGAACCCTTCCTTGCTTCTCACTAGCTGCTTCTGGTTCCCAGCACCCTTGGCATTCTCTGGCTCACTTATGCATCTCTCTGCCAGCATCTTCACATGGCCTTTTTCTCCATGTATTTGTGTCTTCTCTTATAAGCACACTAGGGCCCATCCTAACCCAGTGGGTCCTCATCTTAATGAGGTACATCTACAGAGACCCTATTTCCAAATAAGGTCATGTTCTGAGGTTGTTAGGTGGACATGAATTTTTGGGGGAGGAGGACAGTATTACAACTTAAGTAAACTTTTTTTTTTTTTTTTTTTTTTTGGAGAAAGAGTCTCACTCTGTTCCCCTGGGTAGAGTGACATGGTATCACCCCCCTCACAGCAACTTCGAACTCTTGGACTCAAACAATCCTCTTGCCTGAGCCTCCCAAGTAGCTGGAACTACAGGAGCCCACCATGATGCCCGGTTAGTTTTTCCATTTTTAGTTGAGAGGAGGGGGGGTCTCACTCTTGCTCAGGCCTGTTTGAACTCCTGAACTCAAGTGATCCACTGGCCTCTGCCTTTCAGAGTGCTAGGATTACAGGCATCAGCCACTTCACTCAGCCTGAAGTGAACATTTTTAATCTCTTTCTTTTTTTTTTTTTTTTTGAGACAGAGCCACAAGCTGTCACCCTGGATAGAGTGCTGTGGCATCACAGCTGACAGCAACCTCCAATTCCTGGGCTCAAGAGAGTCTCCTGCCTCCGCCTCCCAAGTAGCTAGGACTATAGGCGCCCGCCACAACACCTGGCCAGTTTTTTGGTTGCAGCCATCACTGTTGTTTGGCGGGCCCAGGCTGGATTTGAACCCACCAGCTCAGGTGTACATGGCTGGCGCCTTAGCCCGTTGAGCCACAGGCGCTGAGCCTAAAGTAAACATTTTTGAAACAAAACATTTTGAAATAATTTCAGGCTTGCAAAAGGAGATACAAAAATTGTGCAAGAATTTCCATACAACATTCCCCCAGATTCCCCAAATGCCAACATTTTTACCATACTTGCTTTATCACTCTGTGTGTGTGTAATGTCTTTTCTGACATGTTTGAGAGAGTCAATTGTATGATAATCCATACGTTTAAGTACTTCAGTACATATCTGCTAAAAACGACATTGCCTTATATATCCAAAATATAATAATCAAAATCAGGAAATTAACATGTTGATCAATACTGTGATCTATTGACCGATTCAAATATTACCAATTTTCCTACTGATGCTCAATTTTCCGGATCCAGGATCCAACCTGCAGTCATAAGTCTCTTTAGTCTCTTGTCATCTGTCTGCTTTCACGAACTTGACTGTCTTGAATAGTGTGAACTGATGGTTTTGTAGAATGTCCTGCATTTGAGTTTGTCTGATGTTTCCTCATGGTTGGATCTGGGTTTTGTGTCGTGGGCAGAAACACAACAGAAGTGACGCTAGGTCCTCAGTGCATCCAGTAGGAGGCATGTGCTGTTGATTCGCTCCTTTACTAAAATGTTTTCATTGTAATTAACAAGTATCTTATAGCGGAGATGCTTGGAGACCCTATAAATATTGTTCGTTGATCTTTTAGTTTTAGAGACAGTGTCTTGCTCTGTTCCCCAGGCTAGTCTTCAGCTCCTAGGATTATAGGTTGTGAGTCACCACACCTGGCCTACAGATTGTTTTCATTTTATGATTATTATTATTATTTTGATACAGTCTCCCTTTGTCACCCTCTGTAGAGTGCTGTGGCATCACAGCTCAAAGCAACCTCAAACTCTTGAACTCAAGCAATTCTCTTGCCTCAGCCTCCCAAGTAGCTGGGACTACAGGTACCTGCCACAACGCCCAGCTATTTTTAGAGATGAAGTCTTGCTCTGGCTTAGATTGGTATTGAACTCATGAGCTCAGGCAATCCACTAGCTTTGGCCTCCCAGAGTGCAAGGATTATAGGCATGAGCCACCTCGCCTGGATACAGATTGTTTTGAAATCATCATCCTACCCATTATTATAGAATCCACTGATGATTTTTTACCTGAAACAAATGTTGAAAATGATTTCCATGGACTCATTCTATTGAGTTATAATCCATTGCTATCATTATTTTATTCAAATTAATTCACATGTTCCCAATCTCTCTTTCTCCTATTTTAGACAAATTCTCTCTCTTGTCCCCAGCGCCAGAGTGCAGTAGTGTCAGCTTAGCTCACAGCAACCTCAAACTCCTCAATAACTGGAACTATGGGCACCCACCACAATGTCAGGCTAATTTTTCCTATTTTTAGTAGAGTTGGAGTCTTGTTCTTGCCCAGGCTGGTCTCGAACTCATAAGCTTAGGGAATCCACCCACCTTGGCCTCCCAAAGTGCTAGGATTATAGGCATGAGTCACCGAGCCTGGGCCCAGATGTGGGTAATCTCTCAAATCCCTATCTTAAATGTGGACTCCCTTTAAGATAGTTCCTGTATTCTTTAAGATGGGTATTTTTAAAACTTTTCCCCACATGTGCCTTTCCAAAAGGTTCACACCATTTGTGCTTTTTCTAGACATGTATAACCAGAAGCCCTTGGGAGTATCGGCTCTTAAGAACATCAGCATTGGCTTGAGAGAGGACGAAGTCCTTTTGAAGGTCATGATAGCCAAGATGGGCTTCTCCTGGCTTTTCCACTTCCTGAACAACAGTCCTCTTGGTCCAGGACAATTGTCCTCACGATGAATTCCCATGTTCCTAAAATCTGTTCTTTCAGTGCAAGAGAGCTTTTTAATTCTCCACCCAAGTCAGTAGTAAGTACGTCTGCCACTAGAGGCCACTGTTTGACCATATGTGACGGACAATCTCTTCTGCCGGCTTATTGGGACTTAACTCTGAACACAGTGAGGACTTGTCTGTTTCCAAAGGAGCGCTAGTGTGTTAGGTATGTCTGTTTAAGCCTCATTTAGGGCCTTAATCCTGACTTGAACCTCTGATAACTCTACAGGTACATAAACTGTAAACTCTGTTTAAACCCTCTGTTAAACTTTGCTGGCAGGAGAATAAAGAGAACAATCCCTGTTCACAACCTCACTATGTGCCAGATGCTGTTCTGTTTCACGCTTACTAACTCACTTAACATCTTTCAAAACCCTATAATTCTTTCTAAGTTTTTTTTCTTAGAGATAGTGTCTCACTTAGTCGCCCTCGGTAGAGTGCTGTGGCATCACACAGCTCACAGCAACCTCCAGCTCTTGGGCTTAGGCGATTCTCTTGCATCAGCCTCACGAGTAGGTGGGACTACAGGTGCCTGCCACAATGCGCCCGTCTATTTTTTTGCAGTTTTTTTTTTTTTTTTTTTTTTTGGCCAGGGCTGGGTTTGAACCCGCCATCTCTGGTATATGGGGCCAGTGACCTACTCCTTGAGCCACAGGCACCACCCCTGACTAATTTTTTGTTGTTGCAGTTTGGCCAGGGCCAGGTTTGAACCTTTGAATGCACCACCCTCAGTATATGGGGCCGGCACCCTGCTCACTGAGCCGCAGGCACCACCCTCAAAACCCTATAGAGGGAGAAACCCATGAGGTTGGGATTTTACCCAGCTAGTTATGGTCGAGCCAGGATTCAAACAGTTTGGTTTATAGTCCATACACTTAACCAACACACTCTGATTCAACCTGCATGGCTTTGTTGGAGTCCCATTTAATCTAACCTGTCCATATGCAAGCCTGGGCTCTGTTTATGAAACACTCACAAAATGAGATGTGAAATCTTCAGAGATCGTTTAGAGCTCAGAGGAGTGGATGGTGCTTACCGGGTGTGTGCTACTGGGAGTCTGTCCACTGGGGTTGTGCAGATGCTCACACCTGAGCCCAGCCTGTCCTTGGTGATTGCAAGCTGGCCAGGTCTGAGGTCATTCTCAGCAACCCTGTGGCTCCACCTCCCACTCCATGCAGTGTGGTGCTCAGAGAACCTAAGGGCATCAGCTTTTCCCCCGCCTGGCACTCCTTCCTGCAAACATTATCAGATTGCTTTGATGCTTCAGATTAAGTCTCAAGGTGCCTGATGAGGTTTGAGACCGGCCCTCCTTGGCAGGGGTGGTGAAAGAGGCATGGGTTCTGGCGTCAGACTTCCCTGCAGGAGAAGTCTGGACCGCCTTCCACTCAGTGGCCACTGCCCGAGGCACAGTTGCTTAGCTAGGGTTTTCTCAACTGTGGGTTGACCAGGTTAACGTTTCCCCCTTGCCTTTGTGAGAATTACTAATGCATGTAAAAAGACACTGATACAGGGTGGGAGGTACTTGATACATTTTGCTGTTATCACTTCCTTAAAGGCATAGCCTAATGCCCAGCAGTCAGAACAGCTGACCCTGCTATCTCATCCTAGGAGGATCTTTCCTTTTTCCTAATACTAGTGCCTCATTCAGCCTGCGTCATTCCTTAAAGCAATTAAAACATATTGTTCTGTGCTGGTAAGTATCATTTCTTCAGCTTGGCTCAGTTCTCCAGCTAGATTCCAGTCAGAGCCGGGAACTGTCCTTTATACCTATTTGTAACCTTTGCCTTACCTAGGGGACCCCAAATCAGTAAATGCTCAGTATATAACTGTTGATGACAGATTAACTGAAGTCAGGTCAAAAATATGTATGGGGTTTTTACTATGTGCCAGACAGTGAGCCAGCTCTGAGACTACCGAGGTAAAGGAAGCCCAGCCCCTTACTAAGAAAGTATCTCCTATGACTGGACATTTCTGCAAAGGCTAAAGAAGTTAACATACCTTTCTGAGCATCTAATTCCCAGGGAATGACTTTCTTTTCAAACAGGAGGTAAAGGCCAAGTGCATGGCTCAGAGCCCTTTCACACTGGAGAGTACATGATGTGGCATTCAGTGCCCAAGGACCCTGAGGCCATTGGAGACTTTGTGGGCTGTCCCTACCACCTGCTTCTTCAGACCAGCCCAGCAGCTCTTGTTCCCAGCAGGGGAAACAGCTGATGGGTGTGGGAGGCAGCTTGCTGCTCTCACGGGGAGGGGTCAGTGCGTGACCTGCAGCAAACGTGGCCAGTGCTGGATTCTCCTGTGAGTCATCTTAGCAATATGGTGTCTGAATGATTTGTTCTTGGGTGGAGTGGATAAAAGAGGAGAGAATGGGTCGGAAAAAAATGAGAACATCTGTTGAATTCACGAGTGCCACAAGTCAGATGTTCAACCAATGTTCGACTGACTCTTAGTATTTTTAGTGCAAAGAAATAAGGTAATTCAAGGGTTTCAGAAAACAAGTGCTGTCTTGAAATATTGGATAATATTTGAAGAAATCCTATACATTAGCAAAAGCTTTTTCATTTGCAAAAAGAAAATGACATTTCTTTTTCCAGGAAAAGGAAGTCTTTCCAAAGTTAAAAGAAATGCCGTTTACTGACTAAACCCCCCCTCCGCAACAGAATAAAGAACCTTCCCTCTTATCTGGGTTCAGGACTGGCACGCAACCCCGCTGTGGGCACTTCATAAATATTCATTGATGATGAAAATGTCGATGGTGCAAAGAAACCATTTTGTCATTTCAAGAACACTATTGAAATGTCAGTGCCGGAGCAGGATCCTGACTGTCCTTTGCGAATCTTGAACAAGAAAGGCCCAGTTCAGCTGGTCACATGGAATGAAGCAGAACAAGGACACCGGGTTAATCTCTCCTGGAGTCTGGGTTTGTGACTGTACTTACAAAGACAGAGCTAACTGAAGCAGTGGGTGGGATTTTATAACAACCACTCCCAAAACATTCAAGCACTTGAGATTCAGCGACTTCTTCGCTTTGTGGAAAAAACCCCACCTCATTTCACTTTGCACTGGCTGTGAAGCCCTGTGCCTGTAAACAGAAGGAGTTAATGTGTGAGCAGGAAGTGTCAGGCCATTTCGGTCATCCTTAACCATCCCGATCATGACATATCAGTTGAGCTAAGGGACATTCAGAGAGAACATGCTGAAACCAGTGCTCTGGTATGTAGCCTGGTCAAGGTCGACTTGTTTTAGCCTGGGTGCATCTGGCCTTGGCCCATGTCTTTTGATAAACAGAACTGAATGCACCTCAGTAACCATTACCCGTACGCCCTGTGTTGGGCAAGTGAGGTGAAGGCTGCATTGGGCAGTATGGCTTGGAGAACTTCCATCAGAGACCTGGGCTATGTCTGGCCTTACAGAGGCCTCTTTCTGGGTTGTAAGAACACTTTCCTTTTGCTGGCGGTTGACTCAGGCCAGAGCAGGGGTGGGACAGCCACTGCTTGATGTGGGTCTGGGTTATCCTAGGCCTGAAACAGAACAGTCCTATTTCCTCACAACAGCCCCCTGCACCACCATCACTCAGACCTTTCTCAGCACTGGAGAGGTCACCAGGGTAGTCCCTCCTGCTTCTCTGTGCTATTTGCAGTGACAAATACCACGCACCCGTGAGCCACTCTGCTGGGGATAGCACTACCTTCATCTGGGGCCCCAGGCCTTGGGGTGAGCTCTGATGCTTACACCATCCTATCAGGGCAGGTGGGTGCTGAAACCTGAACTGTGGACTCAAAGCCCCCAGGCAGCATTGGCACCCGAGCATTCAGGGCGGGCCCCATGAAAACCACTACACTGGGCCACAGCCGTAGGCCTCTGACAGCCTCCTACACACCCCTCTTATTGTCACTTTTCCCTCACCTCCTGCACCCGCCTTGTCAAAGTCTGCCCTTTCATTCATTCCTCAGATGGTAGCTGAGCACTTAGATGTGCAGGACAGACCTTCACTGGGAGAGGTAGGCCGGCACTGTCTTCTTCCAAATGTAAAAAGCCAGAGAAGAAAAGGAGCCTTAATCGAGTCCTTGCTTTGTGCCAGAAGCTTGGCTGCACGACCTCCGTTTGTCCTGCCTCCATACGTCAGAGGAAGGCTCCTAATCCCCTGAGTGCCAGCGGCTGTGCAGATTAGGAGCAGGGACACTGCCTGACTGTCTGACTCCAAAGTCCAGCTACATGACCTGGGCAGGGGATTGGACCTACGTACTCACTGCGATGGCAAAAAGGGAATTGGGGTATTGGGAGCGTGAAAGGAGTTAGTTTCTGTAAAAAGTGCTTGGAATAGCTCTACAGAGTAGAGTACAGAAGTGTTAGCTCTTGTTATCATCAGCTGCCATTGGTCAGAGATGAGAAAACAGGCTTATCACCTGCACGGGAAGACGGGGTTCCACTGGGCCCCACAGCAAGTGCCCCCTAATTCCACACAGCTTCTCTTTCTTATTGTAAAGCATCATCCCCTCCCAGGGTTGATAATATGTGGGCCACAGCCAGAGCCTTAAAAGAGTTTTAGACCATTGTGGGAGAGAATTTGGAGGACGACCTGAGTCCTGCTTGGGCACCTGAAATTGTGTCCCTCAACTGAGGATGGTCAGCTGCCAGGGGAAGACCCTGACCCTTCAGAGATAGGGCAGTGTCCTGGCACCTGCCACCTCCTCTTCTCAGAACCGGGCTGAGACCGTGTCATTCTGCCTCTAACGTCCTGTCCATCTCTTCTTGTCCCCTTTTCCATCCTAGAGTCTGGGTTTTTTGTTTTGTTTGGGTTTTTTGGGAACAGTCTCACTATGTCGCCGTTGGTAGAGTGCTGTGGCATCACAGCTCAGTGCAACCTCCAACTCCGGTGCTTAAGTGATTGTCTTGCCTCAGCCTCCCAAGTAGTTGGGACTACAGGTGCCCACCACAAACCCCGGCTATTT
>CAUYON010001990.1:0-13289 GCA_963573935.1 Arctocebus calabarensis
CCACACTCCTGCCCAGGTTCTCCCAAGGCAGTTCAACCAAGTGCCAAGTCCAAAAGAAACCCTAACGGCTTACAGGCAAGGCCCTTCCAGCCTGCAGTCCCACTGCTGCCCCACCCACAGCCACCGACAGGATCAGACCGAATGAACAGATGCAACCACTTGCCCAATCTCCGCCGCTTTAGCCTTCCTCAGGATGTGCAGAAGCCTCACACTGTCTCCCTGTGTCCCCAAAGGGAAGTTTCTGGGCAGATCCCGCCTGGCAGAGATGCCTGAAGTCCTCTCTCCCCATTCTCACTGTGCCCAGCCGCAAGGAAGCTGTTATTCGTCTGCCATCTTGCTCCGCCCCTTCTCTAAGGTTTTTAATTACATTTCTGTTTTGTGTCATCTTCTTCCATCCCTTACATGTTCAAGCCTTGCCAACATTTTCTCCCTTTTTGTCCACTTGATTTATCGGTTTCTGAAAGAAGTATATTAGCATTTCTGACCAAGACTGGGGATTTATCCATTTCTCTTATAAT
This sequence comes from Arctocebus calabarensis, assembly GCA_963573935.1. Classification (NCBI taxonomy): domain Eukaryota; kingdom Metazoa; phylum Chordata; class Mammalia; order Primates; family Lorisidae; genus Arctocebus; species Arctocebus calabarensis. The sequence continues at coordinate 519 of CAUYON010001990.1, forward strand.
ACTGTAAATGCGTGCCTTATATAGTTTGAGCCTTTTTTTTTTTTAGATATATACATGTTTAGGATTGCTGCATCTTCAAGGTGAATTGTGTTTTTTTTTAATCCCTAATAATAGTTTTTGTTTTAATGCCTATTTTGCCAGACATTAAAATTGCTTTAGAATTTTTGTTATCTGGTATATCTTCTCTGACCTCTTTAAAAAAAATGTTTAATACTTTTTTTATTTCAGGTTAATGTGAAGGTACAATTAGGTTACAATGCTTTTCTGACTTCTTTCAATTAAAAAAATACTTTTATATTATAGGTGTGGCTAGTAAAGGAGGTTAAAATAAGTCTAATTTGAGAATACATGGTATTTTTTTAAACAGTGGAGCATAGTCTATTTATCTTATATGTTACTAACATTTAGATTTATTGTTACCCATTTTCCTATTTAACAGTTTTTTTCTTTACTTATCTTGTTCTCTTTTGTTACCTTCCATATAAATGATGACGTTTCCTTAGGCCTTTGTTTTCCTCTATTGGTTTGGAAGTTACTCACTGTATTGGTATTATTTATTTATTTTTTTGTATTGGTATTATTTTAATGATTACCTTTCAATTTCCAACATGTACCAAAAACTCATCTTCAGTTTGTCCACACAATGGGGAAAATAAGCCCAGCACCCCTCCCTTACAGTGGCTTGTCTCTGAACCGAGATGTCAGGACCTTAGCAGCCTTTTTTTCCTAAGCTAAGAAGCTTACTACCAATTCCAGGAAAATAGGAAAGAGTCTTCCTTGTACCACCTGCTCTGTAAGTAATTATTATGAATAAATTGGTTTCCTGTCCAAGCCAGGTGAGGCTGTACACAAAGCTAATGGGTAGAAAGTTTAATATGATTGTATTAGTTTTTTCTTGCTGTGTAACAAATTACTACAAACTGAATAGCTTAAAACAGCTTCCATTTATTCCCTCACAGCATTGTAAGTCAGAAGTCTGGGCAGACTTGTCTGGGTTCTCTGCTGAGGGTCTCACAGGATGGAAATCAAAATGTTCGAAGACAGGACTCTTCTCTATGGCTCTGGTGAAGAACCCACTTCCTGGCGTATGCAGGTTGTTGGCAGAGTCCAGTTCCTACAGTCACAGGATTGAGGTCCCTGTTTTCATGCTGGTTGTCCACTGCAGGCCAGTCTCGACTCTTGTACGTGGCCCCCTCCATTTGTAGGCCAGCAATGCTGTATCCAATCCCCTGCTTGCTTTGAGCCTCTTCCTTTTCCTTCTGGTGCCAGCTAGAACCAACTCTCTGCTTTTAAATGGCTCACATGATTTAGTCAGAGCCATATAGATAAATCTTTATTTTAAGTTCAATTGATTAGTAACCTTAATTACATCTGCAAAATACCTCCACGGCAGTAACTGGGTTGGTGTTCGATTGACGAGCCAGGGACTGGTAATCTTGGGTAGCCAGATCCTAGAATTCCACAATGAGGGAAAGAGCAGACACCTGAACTGACCTGGAGAAGGGAGCTGGAAGCATTTTGGATGTTTCTGAGGAAGGGAAGGGAGAGGAAATGAAGGGAGAGGAAAGGAAGGGAAGGGGGGAGGGGAGGAGGGAAGGGAAGAAGGGAGGGGAGAAGTGGGGAGGGGAGGGAAGGGAGAGGAAGGGAAGGGAAGGGCGGGGGAGGGAAGAAGAGAAGGGAAGAAGGGAGGGGAGAAGTGGGGAGGGGAGGGAAGGGAGAGGAAGGGAAGGGAAGGGTTCTTCCCTGGTAGTTTAAATTTAGTCTTCATTCTTCTGATTCCCATCCGGTGAGTGTCAGAGCTAGACAGAGCACTGGGCACTGGGGACAATGTCTCTCACTTCTCATGGAATAGTGATTCACTCTGGAGCCAGACTGATCTTGCTCACATCCCAAATCTGCCCCCAAGACCATGGTCTAATCACGTGCCTGTTGCCTGCTGTCTTCATCTGTCAAACGAGAATGCTGCAGCCTGATCAGCCGTCTCATGACAACCACATTCCTGAGAAAACTCACATTCTCTAAGACTGCCTTTTACAATCAACAGCAGCCACCAACTTAAGCAAAAGACAAAGTGAAATTATTTCAGTGGCCCTTCCCTGCCCCTGCTCCCCCGAGTAGGTTCTTCTCAACTTGCTAGTTTGTCCTGGGGATGTCATCGGTGAAGGCGCAGGTGTTGCCAGCTGTGGCCCCTTAGCTAGACTCTGGCTCTGAGTCCATCTGTGTTAGGCGCATTTGTGCTGAAGAAATGTCTTCAGTGCAGTCCCTTGGTGTTCCCGTTTGCAGCGAAAGGGTGGCTCGAAGACGTACTCACAAAGAATAAGCGCTTGGCTCGGTGTCCAGGACGTAGGAAGTACACAGCAAATGTTAGTTGTTATTATTCTTATTATTCATTTTCTCCACCCCGGTTCCTCCAACTGTTCATCAAGAGCTGATTCTCTTCTCATCCTCCCTTCTCCTTTGACATTCTTTAGTTTTAAAAATGCCCATTTCCCTCCTGCCTATGAAGGGTCTTTAATCTGGAGGGGGTGGGCGTGTGGGTGGCTCATCTGTGCTGTGGGGGGAGAGGAGGGAAGGGGGCTGATTTCACTAGGTTTGGGGGTGGTTGCATTTGGCGATCACAGACAGGTGATGTGTGGGGCAGAGACACAGTGGAATGATATCCCAGTTAGAGGGAGCAGCGGGCCCAGAAGACTAAAGTTTCCATTCTGACTTTATGCCCTCAGGCTGGCCCACCTGCTCCTGGTAAATCAAGTGGGAGAATGTATTTCACAGGCCTAGAGCAGGGCAGGTGCTCAAGGATGCCCATCCCGGTGGTCCAAGACCCACTTCTGACGGCATCCTTTCCCTGGTGCAGAGTCAATTAAGTTACCTCCTCGGTGAGCTAGTGGCTGTGATATTTTTTCTACTGTGACTATGGCTTGGTTTTCCAAGCTTCACTGAATTTTCATAGAAAGCCATTCTGAGAAGTGTTTGTGACCCTGGGGACTATCTGGAAGATAAAATGACCAAAGGGAAGGCTCGGCGTCCATAGCTCATGGCACCAGCCACATACACCAAGCCTGGCCGATTGAACTCAGCCCCCACCAGCTAAACAACAATGACAATCGCAACAACAAAAAAGAGCTGGGCCTTGTGGCAGGCGCCTGTAGTCCCAGCTACTTGGGAGGCTGAAGCAAGAGAATTGCTTAAGCCCAAGAGTTTGAGGTTGCTGTGAACTGCAACGGCACAGCACTCTACCAAGGGTGACAAAATGAGACTCTGTCTTAAATAAATAAATAGGTATACACAAGTGCACACTGGTAGGAAAAGTAAGTGGGGAAGAGAGACAAACCTTCCTTACAGAAGAACCGCCAGTTAACACACTTCCCCTCCAGGAAGCAGAGCCCATGGGGACAGATTTAGTGACTAGGTCACTCCGGTGACCAGAGTATGGACTGGGAGATGAGGCCTGGACACTGGGGAGGCTGGCAGACACCACCCTCCCCAAGTAAAGGGATTGACATCACCAGTACTGAGCCACAAGGCGGTCAGTTGTCCTGACAGAATGGGACAAGACCGGCACCTCACCTCTGCGCATTCTTCTCCCAAACCCACTGGCCCAGCCTAACCATGGGAAGATGCCAGGCAAACCCACATTGAAGGACCCACAACAGAACACCTGGCCAGGCCTCCCCGGCAGCATCAACAACATGAAAAACTGCCATAGACTCAAGAAGGCCGAGGAGGCTCAGCACCCATAGCACAGTGGTTACAGTGCCAGCCATATACAATGAGAGTGGCAGGTTGGGACCCAGCCCAGACCAGCTAAACAACTGCAACAAAAAAATAGCCAGGCGCTGTGGCAAGCGCCTATAGTTGCAGCTACTTGGGAGGCTGAGGCAAGAGAATCGCTTAAGCACAAGAGTTTGAGGTTGCTGTGAGCTGTGACGCCACGGCACTCTACCAAGTGTGACATAGTGAGACTCTTTCTCAAAAAATAAAAATAAAAATAAAAGGAAGGCCGAGGAGACAGGACAACTGGCTGGATGCAGCCTGGATGGTATCCTGGGGCAGAAAAGGGACATTCGAGGCAAACTGGCAAAACTTGGTAAAGAGCAGTGTAACAATGCTGATGTCCTAATTCTGACAAACATGCCACCATTACCTAAGGTGTCCCTGTTGAGGGGAACACAACAATGAAATGTGAGGCTCGGCGCCTGTGGCTCAAGCGGCTAAGGCTCCAGCCACTTACACCTGAGCTGGCAGGTTCGAATCCATCCTGGCTCCGCCGAACAATAATGATGGCTGCAACCAAAAAATGGCCAGGCATTGTGGCGGGTGCCTGTAGTCCCAGCTACTTAGGAGGCGGAGGCAAGAGATTCGCTTGAGTCCAGGAATTGGAGGTTGCTGTGAGCTATGATGCCACCGCAATCTATCTAGGGCGACAGCTTGAGGCTCTGTCTCAAAAAAAAAAAAAAAAATCAAATGGGAAATCATTCCTAAATGAAAAAAAAATTTTTTTCGAGACAGAGTCTCACTATATCACCCTTGGTAGAGTGCTGTAACATCATAGCTGACAGCAACCTCAAACTCTTGTGCTTCAGCTATTCTCTGGCTTCAGCCTCCCAGGTCGCTGGGCCTACAGGTACCAGCCACAACACTCGGCTATTTTTTTTGTTGTTGTAGTGTCATTTTTGTTTAGCAGGCCCGGCCGGGCTCGAATCTGCCAGCCTCGGTGTATGTGGCTGGCGCCTTACTCACTGAACTACTGGCGCAGAGCATAAATAAAAAGATTTTTAAATATACATAAATAAAATACTAACATTTACTTTTATGTAGTATTGTATTCAATGACCTTGTGAAATTCACTTAATTCAAATCCTGTACTTTTAGATTATTTTGCACGTCCCATGTATAGTACCTATCATCTTCAGATAATGGTTGTTTTATTTATTCCTTTCCCCAATCTTAGTACAACTCCCTTTTTCTTGTCTCCTTGCACGGGCTAAGGTTCCTGGAATAATCACGAATAGAAGCAATGTTAGGTACCCCTTTCCAACCTAATCACAGAAGGAAGAGTCCAACCCTTTATCTTATCTACAATGGATGTAGACAGACTTTACCAGAATAAAGAAGTTCCTTCCTGAGTGTGTGAATTCTGACATTACACCTGAGAAAAGGGCCCATCTCTTTCCCAGATCCACCCTAAACTGCCTGCTTGCAAGGATGAACAGCCACCTGCTACCTGGGATAGTGATCGTGAAAAGCCCCAGCCAGACTGGGAAGGGAGGTGAGGAAGGGGGACACGCTAGGGGAACCAGAGACCCAAAAGAAGGGTCTCGAGTTTTCTTGAGCGGGCAAAGCGCCAAACCTCGCTGTGGGCGGGGATTAAAGAACACAGCACATGCGTAAAAGCTAATGGAACCTTACGCGCCATCGGACGCTCCAGTTCTCACGTTGTGCCTCAGTTAAACGGGTTTAAAAACACAACGACTTTTGGATTGCAGGTTGTTCCCATTAGACGAGAGCAGAACTTTGGTTCAGGTACTAACGGCCTAGGAACCCAGGGGCGCTCTGGAAAACCAGGGCCATAGAACAGACTTAAGTTGAACTTGCCAGGGAGGAGGGGGCGGGGCGGAGGGGGCGGACCAGTAGGTGGGAGGGTCGTGTAGACCCGGCTCCGACGGCGGACTGCGGGGCAGGGTCCTCAGAGCGTGTTTGGGCGGCCCTGACTGCGCCCGCTTCGTCTCCCCAGACGCTACCCGGATCCTAGCGCGGCCCGGCCTTGCCCGGCCCCGGGATGCTGCTGCGGCCCCGGCGGCCACCCCCGCTCGCGCCTACCGCGCCGCCGTCGCCGGCCAGCCCCGACCCCGAACTGCAGCCGGCCGGGGACGCCCCGAGGACCCCGCTCGGGCGGCCCGCCTCGCCTGACGCCCTGGAAGAGCCCGCGTTGCCAGTGTCCCCAGGCTCGGCTCAGCGCACGCCCTGGAGCGCTCGGGAGACGGAACTACTATTGGACACGCTGCTGCAGCCGGCCGTGTGGCGTTCGCTGCTGCTGGACCGCCGCCAGGCGCTGCCCACCTACCGCCGCGTGTCGGCCTCCCTGGCCCGCCAGCAGGTGCGGCGCACGCCCGCTCAGTGCCGTCGCCGCTACAAATTTCTGAAGGACAAGCTCCGCGAGGCGCAGGGACAGCCTCCTGGGCCCTTCGACGCGCGGATCCGGCAGCTCATGGGCCTACTTGGTGATACCGGGCGCAAACGGCCCCGCCGCCGTTCTCCCGGGCCAGGGCGCCCCCAGAGAGGCCGCCGCCCTGCATCCAGCGCGCCCGCCCCCGTCTCAAGAGAGTCGGGTAGGCTGGGGGGGAGGGGAGGAGGGACGAGTGAACGGGGGGAGGGGGAGGCCGGCACCCGAAACCCCAGTTCCGACCGCCCGCTCTGCGTTCCCAGGTGCCATGCCGCTGCCAGCCGTCCGTGACCCCGATGCGGACCCCACCTGGACGCTCAGGTTTAGCCCGTCCCCGCCGAAGTCTACCGAAGTGTCCCGCGCCCCCTGCTCTCCGCCAACACCCACCCCGACGGTCCTGTCCACCTTTACTCCTGGGCCCGGCTGCCCCGAAGACCACGCGACTTTCCGCGCCCCCGCCTCCCCACCGCCGCCGCCTGCCCCCGACCCCGCCCAGGAATACCCCGACTCGCCTCCCGGCCGCCCCGAAGACCGCGCGTCCCCCCAGGTCGCGCCATCGCTGAATGCCGCCCTGCTGCAGACCCTGGGGCACCTGGGCGACATCGTGGCCGTCTTAGGCCCGCTGCGCGACCAGCTGCTCACTCTGAACCAGCACGTGGAGCAGCTGCGTGGCTCTTTCGACCAGACGGTGTCCCTCGCCGTGGGCTTCATTCTAGGCAGCGCGGCTGCCGAGCGTGGGGTCCTGAGGGACCCGCGCGAGTGAGACTCGGCCCGCTTCAGCCCCCCCATGCTCCAGGCCTAGCCGCCTCCCCGTTGCCTACCCTCCCCTGCAGCCTCCCCCAGCCCCAAGCCTAGGTACGTTCAATAAAAAGGTTGCTTTTTTGGACTTTGCTCTGTGGACGGCTCCATGAGTGGGCGGCAGAATAGGAACAACTCGAAGTCTGGACAAGGTGAAAGTGCCTTTAGGGTCTGGGGAGGGGCCTAGCTGTTGAGGGTGAGGACACGTAGTAGCTGATGTTGGGGTCCTTGTTACTTGAAGGCCTCTAGGAGCTCCCTCCTCACAGGACAGGTGGTGGGCAAGGGAGGTCTGGTCCACTGGGGACCCTGAAGAGGCAGGGTGACATAATAAGAGTGTTGTGTCCAGCCTGTCCTGTGACGAGAGCCCCTCTCCCTCTCCAGGTCTGCAGTGGGGCGTCCAGAGGTGAAACTCAAGTGTTCCTCTTGTCTCAGCCTCCCAAGTAGCTGGGACCACTGGAGCCTGTTATAACACCAGGCAATTTTTAAAGACGGGAGTCTCTTGCTCGGGCTGGCCCAGAGAGCGTGTTCAAAGTAGTTATGAGAAGGCCCCACCCTGTACCTGGAGTCTGAGGGGGTGGGGCGGGAGAGGCGGGTGCTGCTGAGAAACTTCACTAGCATGACAATACAGTGCTCAGGGCAAATGATGGTCCCACTTTACAAATTAACGGGCCCATCCGGAGAGACTGGGGATTTGCCCCGGGCCCTCTAGCTGCTAAATGCTGGGTGGGAGTGCCTGCCACCCACTCTCTGGAGTCCTGAGGACGACCCAGGGTGGGGGCAGGGTCGTAGCTCTTCCTCCCTCGCCCTGGTGGCCCTGAGGCAGCTCCTGGGGAAGTGAGGCCTCTCTGGCTGAGTCTAGGGAGAGACCCTAGCCAGCTTGTCACCCTGCTCTCTATCCCGAAATCAAGCTATCAAAAAATTGTGGATGAGTCTAGTTTACAAACAGCTTCCACCAACACCCTCCTGCCACCCACAGGTCAGAGCCACGGACGGGGACACTGGGACTCGAGACAGCTCCTGCCGTCACCACCACAACACAATCGCTCTAGGAAGTTTTGCCACACAGCCCAGGTCCAAGTGACCACATCCTGGCAGACACCAAACAGCAAGGACTGTGGAGTGTGTCCGTCCCTTGGTCACTCGGGTACTCTTCCTCAAAGGAGGGCTGTCTTGGGGCTTGTAAGCAGTCAGCCTAAGCTTCTGAGCCACAGCCATTTAGGAGCACCAAGCAGAACCATCTGCCTTTCTGCCCACAGGTTGGGATGGAGGGTATGTTCCATGGTCTCCAAGGCTTCCTGCTGGAGCAATCCTCTATACACTCCCGTCCTGGTCCGCTGACGTAAGATCAGCATTTATGTGGGGTTTGTCAGAGAGGCCAGTCTGCCCCTGCAGAGGGGCTGGTGCTGGTGGGGTAAACACAGCCCAGAGCTGTGACCCTGGCCTCAGCTCATCTTCCCCAGGTTGGGACTGGTCAGGAGAGCAGGGTGAGGTCTGGATTACCATCCCTGCTGGCTGGCTGGGGGCCTACTGGTCAGCCAATTCACACCTTTTAAATTGTAAAATACACATTAAATGCTATCATTTTAGCCATTTCTAAATCTGCAGGCCAGGAGTGTTAAGTACATTCTCCACCTTTCTTCCTCCCACTTCCCTCTCCAGTCTCTGGTAACCACCCTCCCATGGTATGAATCCAAATCTGAGGGCTCTGGAAACCTCCCAACTTTCTCTGCATCTGACTTATTTCAATTAGCATAATGTCCTATAGGTTCACCCTTGCAGCCATTGACCAGATTTCCTTCCTTTGTAGGACTGAGTAATATTCTGTTGTAAGTACATACCCCATTCTGTTTTGTCCACTCATCCTACAGTGGATATGTGAGTTGCTTCCACGTTTTAGCTACTGTGAATAATGCTGCTGTGAACATGGGGATACAAATGTCTCCCATGCCCAGGAGACCTGCTGGATCACATGGCAAGGCTGCTTTCCATTTTCGGAGGAGCTGTCCTCACATAGCCAGCAGTGCCGGGCTCCAGCTTGCATGCTTGCTATTATCTGGCCTTCGGTGGTATCAGCCCAGTGGGCCCCAGTGAGGAAGAGGCTTATTGACTTGTTACAGCATGTGGAGGACCAGAAATGCCTTTTCTCAGACCAGGAGACAGATGCATGGGTGCCTAACCCCCCAGTGCATGGCCACCATCCAGCTCCTGCTTTCACTACTGACTTCTGACACTACAGCTAGAGGCTGTTCTGTGGTGTGTGAGCAAACACCCGTGCTGTGGGTCTACCACACTGCACGTCCACCGGTACGGTGGGTGTACCTCCACACCATCTTCCCCACCTGAGCACCTCATTTATCAGGCTCAGCAAATACTTGTCCAGCTACTGACTTGGGGTACAGGTGAACCCGGGGGTTCTTCTCAGTGGTCTGGATGAGGACTGTTTTGGATAAGACCTGTAGAGCCCTGCCCTCCCCTTACGTCAGCCCTGCCTCAGCTCCTCAGTGCCACCGTTATTGTTCTCTACAGAGCAGTCCAGTTTGACTCTTGTGGCCCTCAGGGCCATTACGCCTGCGGCGGCAGGGGCAGAGTCTTGGCATGAGCCTCCCACCCAAATTACGTTCCTATGGGGGAGGCAGGGGAACACAAGAGTCGCAACATTTCCACATCGTGGTGGCGGCCATAACTCAGTGAGTAGAGCGCTGGTCATTTACACTGGGACTAGGGGGTTCGAACTTGGTCATACAATAAAAAAAAAAAAAATAGCCAGGTGTTGTGCCGGGCTCCTGTAGTCTAAGCTACTTGGGAGGCTGAGGCAAGAGAATTGCTTAAGCCCAAGGATCTGAGGTTGCTGTGAGCTAAGATGACATAGTACTCTACCCAGGGCAACAGCTTGAGACTCTGTCTCAAAAAAATTTTTTTAAAAAAAGCATTTTCGGGCTCAGCACCTGTGGCTCAAGCAGCTAAGGCGCCAGCCACATACACCTTAGCTGGCGGGTTCAAATCCAGCCCAGGCAGCCAAACCACAATGATGGCTGCAACCAAAACATGGCCGGGCATTGTGGCAGGTGCCTGTAGTACCAGCTACTTGGGAGGAGGCGGCAAGAGCCTTGCTTGAGCCCAGGAATTGGAGGTTGCTGTGAGCTGTGATGCCACAGCACTCGATCCAGGGTGACAGCTTGAGGCTCTGTCTCAATAAATAAATAAGTCAAGCATTTTCACATCATGTTTGACGCAGCAATGATTGGTGCTATTGGGCCCACAGAAGTCAGCTTTCCTAGTTCTACAATGCACTGATTATAAGAGAATATCTAAATGTTAAATTACTTCCAAATTACTGTCTCTTCCAGTTAAATCATCTGCATAGCATTCGACAAGGAAGCTTTTGGTAACCTGCTGCAATCCAATGAGTCTGCAGGGCCTGCTTGTAACTCTGACTTCCAAACCACTTTCCTCACGCAGCAGCAAACATACCCCTAGGGTCCGAGCGGACAAGTGCATATGTCCCTGCTCTGAGTGGCTTATCAGGAGTTAAGAAAAAAAAAATAGCCTTGGTGCTCCCCAGGCTCTAAGGTCATCTGAGCATTTATCAGTAACACCTATGATTTATTCCCCAGCTCTGTGTCTAGGGGTCCAGCCCCCTGCCAACAGGCAAGAACATTGGCTCCCACTGTGCCTCACTTGTGGCTAAGTAGGAGTGCCCTCTACAGGGCGCGCTGAATCCCACATGAGCGCCCCTCGTTCTCAAGGGCACAGCCCTGGCCTGGTGATCAGGATGCTCACCCAGGGCTCATTTCACTCCCTTGTCATATGCTGGTGTTTTCCAAAATTGTTATCAGTGTGATCTGTATCTAGTAAAATCCTAACACTTTTTGAAAGTTCTTCCAATTTTTTTCTTTTTCGAGACCAAGTCTCACTTTGTTGTCCTCAGTATCGTGCTGCATTGTCATAAATCACAGCAACCTCAAACTCTTGAGCTTAAGCCATTCTCTTGCCTCAGCCTCCCACGTAGCTGGGACTACAGGTGCACACCACAGCACTCAGGTATTTTGTTGTTGTTGTCATCGTTGTTTAGCAGGCCCAGCCAGGTTTGAACCTGCCGGTCTTGGTCTTTGTGGCTGGCGCCCTACCACTGAGCTACAGGCGCTAAGCCAGGACATTCTTCTTTTTTTTTTTTTTTTTTTCCTGTAGAGACAGAGTCTCACTTTATCGCCCTCGGGAGAGTGCTGTGGCATCATACAGCTCACAGCAACCTCCAACTCCTGGGCTTAGGTGATTCTCTTGTCTCAGCCTCCCAAGTAGCTGGGACTACAGGCGCCTGCCACAACGCCCAGCTATTTTTTTGGTTTTGCATTTTGGCGAGGCCGGGTTTGAACCCGCCACCATCTGAATATGGGGCCGGCGCCCTACTCGATGAGCCACAGGCGCCGCCCAGGACATTCTTATTCTTTCAGCACAGGCAGCTGTGTTGAGCCTGGTCGCCATGTGCACTCTGGAGTCCCATCTCCTTCAGGGCAACCTGCAGGACTTCTGAGAGTCCATGGGGTTCATCCACATCGAGGACTTGCTTGGGTGTTACTGGCAGGTTCTGGGGTCACCACCTCCCTCATCATTTGCAGACAACCCTTTGCCTTTGCAGGAGCCATCCTGCCAGGTACAGGTTGGAAAGGAAGAGTTTGAGGGCTTGTACCAATTATTCCTTGATATGGGACTCATTTGCTCCTCTTCCACATTCAGGGCAACCAGTGGGCACCTGTCCTTTACTTGTTTTCTCATCTCTTTGTCTCTAAGGTGCCTTGAACAATCTAACAGGGGCATTTCCCCCTGGCTAGTTAAACTGGGACATAATTAATAACACCTGTGCTTTCTGGTTATCTTCAGACAGTTTGCCAATGTCCATCATTTTCAACTGTACAGTTCCCTCCCAAAGGTGCTCCCTTTATTTACTTTTTTTAAAACTATAGTGAATTTATTAAAGTGAGCTGACTTTGGTTTCTCTTTTTTTTTTTTTTTTTTTATTTGCAGTTCGGCCAAGGCTGGGTTTGAACCTGCCACCTTCGGTATATGGGGCCAGCGCCCTACTTTCTGAGCCACAGGCACCGCCCAAAGGCGTTCCCTTTAAACAGAGTCCCAGCAAATTGCCTGACAAGGCTTAGTGCCCCACTGAGCCTTTGCCTCTGCAGCTCTGCTAGGGCCTAAGGCCTTCATCTTGCCCCATGAGTACCATGATGTCATGGCCCCATCCTAGCACTCACTGGCTGAACCCAGGTGGACCTGTCTTGGCAGGCTGCATCTGCAATGCCTGCCATCTCTGTCACCAGTCTCCCAGAAAGGTCTTTTCCTTACAAGCCTAGGCAGCACCATCCCCATTGTAGTTACAAGAAGAGGTGCCTTTGCCTTCCCAGCTCCCTCTGATCCGTCTGGGTTTACTTTGGACTCTTACAGTGCCAGGCACACCCCTTACTGCCATCAGCAGCCCTGTGAAGAGCACCTGAGATGGCAGAGTATTCTAGAACTATACCGTCCAGCACAACAGCCACTGCCACATATGGTCACTGAGCCCTTGGCATGTGGCCAGTGAGACTTAATTTTGATTTTTTTGTGAGACAGAATCTCAAGCTGTAACCTCAGTAGAGTGCAGTGGCATCACAGCTCACAGCAACCTCCAATTCCTGGACTCCAGAGAGTCTCTTGCCTCTGCCTCCCAAGTAGCTGGGACTACAGGTGCCCGCCACAACGCTGGGCCATTTTTTGGTTGCAGCCATTATTGTTGTTTGGTGGGCCGTGGCTGGATTCGATCCTGTCAGCTCAGG
>CAUYON010001993.1:0-10255 GCA_963573935.1 Arctocebus calabarensis
AATGAGGTGAAAGCTATGTTGATTGGTTGGTTGGATGTAAGCACTCCGATTTGTACAAAGAATCAACACATGGAATCCCACACAGGCATAAATGTATTCATGATCTATGTATATATGACTTAAAAAAAGGAAAAAAAAAAAGACAGAGTCTCGCTCTATCAGACTAGAGTGCTATGGCCTCAGCCTATTTCACAGCAACCTCAAACTCCTGATTTCAAGGAATCTTCTTGCTTCAACCTTCTGAGTAGCTAGGACTACACATGCATGCTATAATACCTGGCTAATTTTTCTATTTTTAGTAGAGATAGGGTCTTGCTCTTGCTCAGGCTGGTCTTGAACTCCTTAGCTCAAGTGATCCTTCTGCCTTGGTCTTCTGGAGTGCTAGGATTGAAGGAGTGAGCAACTGTGCCTGGCTATCTTTATTTTTTATTTTTTTTTGCAGTTTTGGACAGCGCCCTACTCCTTGAGCCACAGGCGCCGCCCTGGCTATCTTTATACATTATTCTTGAGCCCTTTTGCTTGAGCAACAGTCCAACAGTTGTTATTTTTTCCTTTTTTTGTTTTGCCTATAGTTAAACTCAATCCCACTTTTTTCTTTTCTTTCCTTTTTTTTTGAGACAGAGCCTCAAGCTGTTGCCCTGGGTAGAGTGCTGTAGCATCACAACTTATATCAACCTCCAACTCCTGGGCTTAAGCGATTCTCTTGCCTCAGTCTCCCAAGTAGCTGGGACTACAGGCGCCCACCACAACACCTGGCTATTTTTCGGTTGTAGTTGTCATTGTTTTGGCAGGCCTGGGCTGAATTCGAACCCGCCAGCTCTGGTGTATGTGGCTGGTGCCTTAGCCGCTTGAGCTACAAGTGCTGAGACAATCCCTTCTTTCTATACCTGATAGGCCAGTCACGCCTGACCTTCTGTTCACCTGTATACTATGTGAGGTAATGAGCAATATCCTCTTGCACAGCGGTTCTCAACATGTGGGTGGCGACCCCTTTGTAACAATGAAAATACATCCTGCATATCAGATATTTACATTACTATTGATAAAAGCAACAAAATTACAGTTATGAAGTAGCAAAGAAAATAATTTTGTGGTTGGGGGCACCACAACATGAGGAATTATATTAAAGATCTACGGCATTAGGAAGGCTGAGAACCACTGCTCTTGCAGGTGTAGAGCGAAGTTTTATGTGCTGTATCTCAGTGGACACACGGCTGAGAATCTCTCTTCCAACTAGTGCTCACGGCAATCTATTTCACCTTATACTATAGCCTCGGAGGGCAATTGATCTTAAATCATCTCTTTTGTTTTTCTAAACCAAATTTTAAATTCACCTACTTCTTTGCCATTATGACTCTTCATTTTTTGCTCTACTTCTTATTGTCTCACTACTTTTGTTTTTTTTTGAGACACAGCCTCAACTATCACCCTGGATAGAGTGCTGTGACATCACAGCTCATAGCAACATCCAATTCCTGGGCTCAAGCGAATCTCTTGCCTCCGCCTCCGAAGTAGCGGCGACTACAGGCGCCCACCACTACACCTGGCCATTTTTTGGTTGCAGCCGTCATTGTTGATTGGCGGGCCCGGGCTGGATTCGAACCCGCCAGCTCAGGTGTACGTGGCTGACGCTTTAGCCCATTGAGCCACAGGCGCTGAGCCCAAACAGGGGTAATTTGTTTTTTTTTTTAATAGTATTTTTTTTAATTTTTAAAATGCAAGTAACACATTATATGACCTTTATGATGGAAAATTACCATAAACTAGTAAGGGAAATTTTAATTTGGTTGAGAGATGGAACATCTCTAAATAAATGAAAAATATATAACGAGGGATCTGGAGTTTGGAAACAACAAGTTCCACTGTTCAGATGTCAAAATTTGCCCCAATTCTGAAATAAATTTAATTATTCATACTAATAGAGCCATTGCTGCAAGCACTAAAAATTTTCGAAGACTTTTTCCTAGTTACAGACTAACAAGGTAGTTTGTCTCAATTTCATACATGTTGGCAGAAGACACAAGACTCCTGGGTCAGAGACAATAAACTTTTTAGTAATAAGGCACAGCATGAGTTTTATGTTCTGGTTGGCTATCCCTGACCCTCACTAAGCAGTAAAGGCAGAACAGGTCGATGTTGCAGGCACATTAGGCTTACATTAATAATGAGAAACCTTCAATCTTTCCAAGGTAGTTATTAGCAAAATGTCCAACATTTATGTCAAAAAGAAGCATTTCTTCCCTGTTATTGATAAAAAAAATCTCCCCTTTGCTCTGGAGGAGAACATATTTTTTTTTCCCTTCAAATCTGTTTACTTAATAGATGTCATCAATAACATCAAGGATTATTCAGAAGTCAGGCAAAAACACAAGTGATTCATTGATATTTTTCTCTCAACTCACAGGCAATGCTCACTGATCTTCACAAACAGGGGTAATTTGAATAGAAGTTTTAAAACTTAAAACAATCTCCTACATGTGTTGGGTATCAAAAGATCAAAAAATTAAATACAGTTGGACGTATTCTAGCAGTCTTAAGTAAGAAACATGAAACGTCTTTTTCATAATGGTTATTGAATTAACTATATTAATGAGATTATTTTTCCTAGACAATTAGGCTTTAATTTTAAACATGAACTGCAAATAACAGTTTAGGTAAATAAAAACTTTTACACACGTTAGAGTTGTTTCCATTCTTGAGACTTGTTCAAGGTCTTCTTCAGGGTCCTTGAATCCAGTAAAAGAGTAATAAGACTTATCCCATTTGATGGGCCTGTCAGACATCCTTTTAGCTTCTTTGAGTGGCTGGGAATGCACATTAGTATTCAAGCTTTGGATATGTTCAACAGATAAACTGCAGGAGTTGAGAATATATAATACTGTGCTTAGCAGATCTCTGGTGTGCAAAGTAAATTTGACTGCTCGAAACCCTAGAGAATATAATTCCCCCAAACAATTAATACAGATGATTGTTTGTTTTACTTCAACATTTATAAAATCAAAATCTTTTAAAACATTCCATTACTGATTAAAATTTGCCCTATTTGCAAATCATCTGTAAATGAAAATACTTCTCTTCTACAAAACTATACCACACTATTTTTACATTTATGAATTCTATCAATCATCAACTCTATTATGCTAGTTTGACACCAGAGAACAAACTCATCCCAGTCCCCAAAATAATTCAGAATACTTTCAGAATACTATAATAGTCTAGTCTCTTAGACAGAAAAGCTCTCCTGTGAGCAGGTGTACACCAAAGGTAATTTCTAGCAGGCGTTTGGGGAGGAAGAGGAATATTGTTGTAGAAAAGCACTTGGCTTGGCTTAGCGGCGCCTGTAGCACAGTGGTCATGGTGCTGACCACATGCACCATGGGTGGCCCAGGCCAGCTAAACATCATTGACAACTGCAACAAAAAAAATAGCCAGGCATTCTCACTGCTGTTTTAGTTGGTCGGGCTTGAACCTGCCACCCTCAGGAGAGAGGGTGTGGGGGGGGGAGAGAGAAAGAGAGAGACAGACAGACACTGCTCTGTGACAGATTGTGATAGTATCTGGATGAGGACAGGGGCCAGCTAATCTAGTCTCAGAGATCACAGAAACCCATCTTGAATTTTCTCTATGATTGTCAACATCCTTTCTGATTCACCTGTGTGAGTTTCAACTTGCTTGGCTTATGGGTGTTGCTGGGAGGGCTTCATTTGTTTCTGTCCTGCAAATTTTACATTTCTTGATTTTTGCATATCTCAAAACTTTCATAATGACCTATGTACTTGCCCACTCCCAACTAGTTAGAAAGCCAAAATTTTCAGTAGTGATTTAAGATTCTCTAATTGCTTAACAGTTAGTGCTTCACAATCTGTTTTTGATATTGGATAAATTATTGTGTTAAGGGTAGTAATAATTGCTAAATCAATAGGAAATCCAACTGGTTTTGTTTTTTACTTTCCTGGTTATTAGGCATGGTTCCAACTGAATTTATGTAACTTTTCTTTTTGAGACAGAGCCTCAAACTGTCGCCCTGGGTAGAGTGTGGTGGCATCACAGCTCACAGCAACCTCCAACTCCCAGGCTCAAGCAATTCTCCTGCCTCTGCCTCCCAAGTAGCTAGGACTATAGGTGCTTGCCACAACACCTGGCTATTTTTTGGTTGTAGCTGTCATTTTTGTTTGGCAGGCCCGGGCTGGATTTGAACTCACCAGCTCAGGTGTATGTGGCTGGCACCTTAGCTGCTTGAGCCATAGGCACCAAGACAAATTTATGTAACTTTTCAATCAACACTCCCACCAACTGTGCCATTATCATCTCTCTTATCAAATGTGAAAGCTAAAGTTAGAAAGCTAAAGTCAGCTAAAGGTTAAGAGTGAAGCCAGGGCTTAAACCTGAGTTGATGTCATGCCAAGTACTTTTCTTTTTTTCTTTTCTTGAGACAGAGTCTCACTCTGTCGCCCCGGGTAGAGTGCTGTGGCGTCACAGCCCACAGCAACTTCAAACTCCTTTGGGCTTAAGTGATTCTCTTTCCTTAGCCTCCCAAGTAGCTGGGACTATAGGTGCCTGCCACAATGCCCGGCTATTTTTTTGTTGCGGTTGTCAGTGATGTATAGCTGGCCTGGGCAGGTTCAAACCTGCCACCCTTGGTGCATGTGGTCGGTGCTGTATCCACTGTGCTATGGGTGCCGCCAAGTCAACTACTTTTTTAAGACAATATCCTGACTCTTTTTTTTCCCCTTTAAAAGTTTATTTTAATTAGTTTTTAAAATTATACAAGTATTTATAAGTATATACTTAACGTAAAATATAACAATAGCAAAAGCCTCCTGTAAACAGGTATACAACTTCAACCTTTACTAGATATAACTATTAACTGGTACATATTCTTCCACACCTATACTATCTAATATGGTAGCTATTAGCCACATGTGGCTATTTAAAATTAAATTGATTAAAATTAAATAAAATTTAAAATTCAGTTGCTTGGTCACATTGGCCACATTTCAAAATTTCAAGTTTTTTTTTTTTTTTTTTGAGACAAAGCCTCAAGCTATCACCCTGGATAGAGTGCTGTGGCATCACAGCTCACAGCAACCTCCAATTCCTGGGCTCAAGCAAGTCTCCTGTCTCTGCCTCCCAAGTAGCTGGGACTATAGGCGCCCACCACAACGCTCGGCCATTTTTTGGGTGCAGTCATCATCATTGTTGTTTGGTGGGCCTGGGCTGGATTCGAACCCATCAGCTCAGGTGTATGTGGCTGGCGCCTTAGCCTGTTGAGCCATAGGCGCCGAGCCCACATTTCAAAATTTCAATAGCCATATGAGGCTAGTGCCTACTGTATTAGATGGTACAAATGCATAACATTTCCTTCATCACAGAAAGTTTTCTCAGCACCGCTGTACACCTTTTCTATCTATGTGCATCTCTGTGTGTGCATTATATATGATCACATGTAGTTTGAATCGTTTCTTTTTAGAATATAAATGGTATCATTCTAGATATATTATTTTGAAATTGCTTTTGTGACTTAATGTTGGTGACCTTCCATATCTGTATCTATATATCAACCTCATTCTTTTCAGCAGGCCCATATACTAGTCTATTTAATGAATACAGCATAATTTATTTAACACTTTTAATAGTGATGGGCATATAAGTTGCTTTTAATTTTTTACTATTTAAGGCTAAAGTATATATTTTTTGTCTTTGTAACTGCTGACATGTATCACAATTTAATATCATATTCAGAAATACATATTTTACTTGCCACAGAATAGAATGCAGAATATGAAAACTAAGAAAGACTATTTTTTTTTTTTTTTTTTTGAGACAGAACCTCAAGCTATCGCTCTGGGTAGAGTGCTGTGGCATCATGGCTCACAGCAACTTCCAACTCCTGGGCTCAAGTGATTCTCCTGCCTCTGTCTTCCAAGTAGCTGGGACTATAGGCACCCACCTCAACACCTGGCTATTTTTTTGGTTGCAGCTGTCACTGTTGTTTGGTGGGCCTGGGCTGGATTCGAACCCGCCACCACAGGTGTATATGGCTGGTGCCTTAGCTGCTTGAGCCACAGGCGCCAAGTTGAATTTTTTCTTTTTTTTGCAGTTTTTGGCCAGGGCTGGGTTTGAACCTGCCACCTCTGGTATATGGGGCCAGCACCTACTCCTTTGAGCCATAGGTGCCACCAAGAAAGGTTTTTTTAGTTGAATCATTTGATGGTGATGTGAGAACTATTGGCAGATGAATTATTATAGCCAGTGAAGGATGAAAGAAAAACCCAAATTATTGCATTAGAGGTTAAGAAGAAATAGCTCATCCTTAAAGAAAAAAGTAAAGGAATAAATCCCACTTTCTATCTTAATTTATCAAGTCCATCAATGATTTATTCCAATGGAAAGGCTGCTACACAGTAAGAGGCCTGCTTGTACCAGACCATACATACCTTTTACTGGTCTTTTAAGATACATTTATTACATTTTATTTTTTTAATTTCAAAATATGAATTAAGGGGGAACAAGTGTTTTGTTACATGAATATTAAGAAATGAGGAGAGGCTCGGCGCCTGTGGCTCGACGGGCTAAGGTGCCAGCCACATACACCTGAGCTGGTGGGTTTGAATCCAGCCCGGGCCCACCAAACAACAATGGTGGCTACAACCAAAAAAAAAAAATGGCCAGGCGTTGTAGCAGGTGCTTGTAGTCCCTGCTACTTGGGAGGCAGAGGCAGGAGACTCGCTTGAGCCCAGGAATTGGAGGTTGCTGTGAGCTGTGATGCCACAGCACTCTATCCAGGGTGACAGCTTAAGGTTCTGTCTCAAAAAATAAAAAAAAATAAAAAAAATTAAAAAAAAGAAATGAGAATTTTGCGGCTTTGGGGAGAGAATTCTATTATTGGTAAAAATGAAAGAAATTAATGGGCAAAAAATAGTACTTAATTAGTTCATCTTGCATTTGAATACTGAGGCTCTACATTTTTATTTATTTATTTATTTTTGAGACAGAGTCTTACTACGTCACCCTTGGTAGAGTGCTGTAGCATCACAGCTAACAGCGACCTCCAACTCTGGGCTTAAGTATTCTCTGGCCTCAGCCTCCAGAGTAGCTGAGACTATAGGCGTCCGCCATAACACCTGGCTATTTTTCTTATAATTCTCATTGCTGTTTTAGCTAGCTGGGGTTGGGTTCGAACCCACCACCCTCAGTATATGGGGCTGGTGCTCTACTCATGGAGCCACAGGTGCTGCCCATACATTTTTATTTACTTATATACTATTTTATGCATTATTTCCTTAACTATCTATTCATTATCTTTGTTTATTTTAGTAATGGAAATACTCTGTGTTTTCTTTTTGATTTGTAGGAAAGTTTTTATATATTAACACTATCTTTTTGCTGTATATATTGTATGTTTTCTCCCATTTCTAATTTAACTTTTTCTATAACTTTGTTTTTTTTTGGAGACAGAGTCTTATGCTTTGTTGCCTAGGCTGTCCTCAAACTCCTTGGCTTCATGATAACTCTTGCCTCATCTCCCTAAGTAGCTGGAATGACAAGAGAGCACCACTGTGCTGGTTATAACCTATTTTTGTTATGATTCAAAGTTGACGATGAATTGAAAGTAAAGGATTTCTGTCTTTACTCAGAAATCAGAGATGGCTCTAGCTATTTGTTTTAACATTAATTCACTGGAAGCTCTTAGTAAATCTTCAACTTGCTTTAAAACTTATTCTAACTAAAAAGATGCAGAGCTGAAGAAATAATTTAGGCCTTTAAGGATTCAATATATTAATAATGCAAAATGACTCATGAAATTTCAGTAATGAAATCACTAATAAACATTTTATTATCATCTTAATTATCAAGGAAAAGTTGATTAGTGATTTCTAGTTTTCTAGAAATAAAATTGAAAATCCCCTTGATTTTAATTTTGTAATCAAATAAAAATGTTAAAGAAATAAAAATGTTTTAAATCTTTTTTTTTTTTTTTTTTTTTTTGCAGTTTTTGGCCGGGGCTGGGTTTGAACCTGCCACGTCTGGCATATGGGGCCAGTGCCCTACTCCTTTGAGCCACAGGCACTGCCCAAAATGTTTTAAATCTTTGTCAGAGGGCCAATCTTTATCATAAAAACAAAGGTAAAAACAATTAACAGCAATATTTTAAGGTAAGAATTAATAGATCACATAGTATTAAAAAATAAAAACACTGTAGTAGGAATGAGAACATTACTTCTAGCATCAGCTCTGTCCCTAATTTGCTGTGTTTAAAACTTTCTAAGTTTCGGCTCAGCGCCTGTGGCTCAGCGGGCTAAGGCGCCAGCCACCTACACCTGAGCTGGCGGGTTCAAATCCAGTCTGGGCCCGCCAAACAACAATGATGGCTGCAACCAAAAAATGGCTGGGCATTGTGGCGGGCGCCTGTGGTCCCAGCTACTTAGGAGGCGGAGGCAAGAGACTCGCTTGAGCCCAGGAATAGGAGGTTGCTGTGAGCTGTGATGCCATAGTACTCTATCCAGGGTGACAGCTTGAGGCTTTGTCTCAAAAAAAAAACAAAAACCAAAAAAACTTTCTAAGTTTCCTCAAATTCTGTTTACTCTTTTTTTTGTAGAGACAGAGTCTCACTTTATCGCCCTTGGTAGAATGCTGTGGTGTCACACAGCTCACAGCAACCTCCAACTCCTGGACTTAGGTGATTCTCTTGCCTCAGCCTCCCGGAGTAGTTGGGACTACAGGCGCCTGCCACAACACCTGGCTATTTTTTTGTTTTGCAGTTCAGTGGGGCCGGCTTGAATCCGCCACCTTCAGTATATGGGGCTGGCACCCTAGTCACTGAGCCACAGGTGCCATCCAAATTCTGTTTACTCTTTAGCGTTATGTATGTTCAATATTTAAGACAAATCCTGCTGACTAGAAGTAGTAGTTGTAACTATACAAATTAGCTTGACTTCCCAAATACATAAAAATAAAAACACCCTGGGCAGCGCCGCTGGCTCAGTGAGTAGGGCAGCAGCCCCATATACCAAGGGGTAGCAGGTTCAAACCTGGCCTTGGCCAAACTGCAATGAAAAAATAAAAAATAGCTAGGTGTTGTGGCGGGTGCCTGTAATCTCAGCTGCTCAGGAGGCTGAGGCAAGAGAATCACCTAAGCTCAGGAGGAGGTTGCTGTGAGCTGTGTGATGCCACAGCACTCTACCAAGGGTGATAAAGTGAGACTGTCTCACAAAAAAAAAAAAAAAAAAAAATATATATATATATATATATATAAACAGACTGACAATAATATTTTAATTTTAAAAACTATAAAGGATGTAATTTATCTTATAAATTCTATTTGTTCTCCTAGAGAAATAATGAAACCCAATTAGAACATTAAGTTTAACTAGGATTTTCTTTAATTCCTGGGCTCCTCTTGACCACAAGTAATAGGTACATAAGTATACTGTTAAAAAATATTTATGAACATTTGGTCTTTTTTCTTTGAGACAGAGCCTCAAGCTGTCACCCTGGATGGAGTGCTGTGGCATCACAGCTCACAGCAATCTCCAACTCCTGGGCTCAAGCGAGTCCCTTGCCTCAGCCTCCCAAGCAGCTGGGACTACAGGCGCCTGCCACAATGCCTGGTCATTTTTTTTGTTGTTGTTGTTTGGCGGGCCCGGGCTGGATTCGAACCTGTCAGCTCAAGTGTACGTGGCTGGCGCCTTAGCCAGCTGAGCCACAGGCGCCGAGCCGAGCATTTGGTCTTACACTAACAAACAACATATCTCACTTGCTTGTGAGACTTTCATGGCTAAGAACAGCAAATTTATAATGCTTAAAATAAATAATCATTCAGAGTGATAATCATAATTATTATTTAACCACATTCTTCAATATAGCTATTCCCTCACAAAAGGGCTATGAGTTTACTTTTTAACTATGAATAATGAGGAATAAAGACTATTTTTAATAATATTCTAAATCAGATGAGGATGCAAAAAGTGCCAAGAAAAGGAATTTATGATTCCTTATCTCCCATATTCAAGTACGGGAGAGCAAAAGACAGGAGAAAATATTCTGTGAAATACTAGTCCCTAGAGAGACTGGTAGGAAGCTGTCTTCAAAATAAACATCCTATTTTAGCATTATTTTTTTATTTTATTTATTTTTTTTGAGACAGAGCCTCAAGCTGTCACCCTGGATAGAGTGCCGTGGCATCACAGCTCACAGCAACCTCCAATTCCTGGGCTCAAGCGAGTCTCCTGCCTCTACCTCCCAAGTAGCTGGG
>CAUYON010001994.1:0-35291 GCA_963573935.1 Arctocebus calabarensis
AGTACATTGGATACTTTTTCTTCCATTCTTGAGATACTTTGCTAAGAAGAATATGTTCCAGCTCCATCCATGTAAACACAAAAGAGGTAAAGTCTCCATCTTTCTTTAAGGCTGCATAGTATTCCATGGTATACATGTACTTTTGACAAATTCTCTAGGTATCAAGATATCTCTGATATTGTCCTTCTTCTGTCATATTTTACTGATATAGAAAATACATAATTTCACACAGATAAATGCTAGAGCCCTGACTAGCATTGTTGCTACATTGATGGTGCTATCTCAAGGTCAATAGCACTAGATCGAAGATTTTCAATAAATTTTTATCTCCAACTTGCTTTTGGCATCCTCAGGCCTGTATTTCTAACATCTGCACAAATGCAAAACAGGTGCATAGCTAAGGACACAACAAAGAAAACAAATAGACAATCTTCAGAACAGGAATGATATTTGCATATTATGAATCTGATAAATGTTTATAACTAAAATCTACAGAGAACTGAAATTAATCAACACCAAAAAAAGAGCAAACAATCCCTTCTATCCCTGGGCAAGAGACATGAATAGAACCTTCTCTGTAGAAGACAAATGAATAACTAACAAACATACGAAAAAATGCTCATCGCCCCTGATCTTCAGAGAAATGCAAATCAAAACCACTCTGAGATATCACCTAACCCTAGTGAGAATAGCCCATTTTACAAAGTCCTAAAGCGGCAGATGTTGGAGTGAATGTGGAGAGATGGTAACACTTTTACACTGTTAGTGTAAAAGTGCAAACTATTACAACCTCTTGGGAAATAAGTGTGGAGAATTCTCAAAGAACTCAAATTAGAACTCCCATTTGATCTGTAATCCCATCTAGGCATCTACCCAGAAGAGAAAAAAAAAATTTGTTTTATCCCAAGGTCATTTACATTAGATTGTTCATCGCAGCTCAATTCACAGTCACCAATAGGTGGAAACAACCGAGATGCCCACCAACCCACTTGTTAATGGATTAACAAACTGTGGTATGTGTATACCATGGAATACCATTCAGCCATAAAAAATTAGAATTTACACCTTTTGTATTAACCATCATGGAGTTGAAACACATTCTTCTTAGAAAAGTGTCACAAGAACAGCACAGCGAGCATCCAAAGTACTCAATACTGATATTAAGTCAATAGATGAGCTAATACATGCCCACAGAAGAGAAAATCTCAATTCAATTCAAGTTGGGGGAAGAAGGGGGGATGGAGTGGTTGGAGGGAGGAAGATGGGTGCACTCCCGCCCAATGGGCACAATGTAAGGTATGTGGCACTCCTACTGGGTACAGGACACAACTATAGCAGGGAATTTACCTAACAAATGCAAACATTGTAAACTAATAGTCTGTACCTTGATATTAATCTGAAATTTAAAAAATAAAGAAAATCCAGTGTAGCTATGGTGTGTTTGCGTCCCCTCTCCAAATTCCTAGTCTGAAATACTAAAGCCCAAGGCGAAGACTTAAAAGGTAGGGCCTTTTGCAAGGTGATTAGATCATGAGGGTGGAGGCCTCATACATGGGATTAGTGCCCTTCTAAGGGGTATAAGAGACAGTTCTCCTCTTCTACTATGGGAGAAGGCACCATTTCTGTAAACCAAAAAATAGCCCTCACCAGACACTGAATCTACCAGGCACTTGATCTTGTTCTTCCCAGCCTCAGAAACTATGAGAAATATATTTCTGTCATTTGTAAGCCGCCTAGACTATGGCATTTTGTTACAGAAGAACAAATGGACTAAAACAGGCCCTCACATTCCATATTTCAAAAAATTAATTTTTCCTTTTCCCCCAATGTTGTCTTTTTTCCTATATTATCACTCCTCATTGATAATATCATTCATCCAATCTCCCCATGAGACATCACAGAGGTTTTCCTAGGTGTTCCCTTTTTCTCTGTCTCACACAGTAATTTTCCCCCAACTTCTCTCCTCCATATTCCCAAATTTCTCATCAGTCTGTTCAGACTTCCTTTCAAATGCACAGCTGCCCCTGAGTTCATGCTGGCCTAACTTCTTACCTGAGTAGTTGAAAGAACCTTCTGATTATGTTCTTATCTCCAGTATAGTACATCATTGACCCAATATCCATTCAGTCTTCAAAGGGTCATTTCCAACATGTCAGTTTTATTGTGTCATTCAACGACCTGAACTTCTCTGAGGCATCTCCTGGCTACTCATTTCCCCATTTTTTATTCACATTAAGGGTTTCTAAGGAGGACATTAGGCTTCATATGAAACAACTGGCTCCTTACATGTCAAGACCATTTTGCTACTTCCCAAACCCTTCCATAAAATGTATAAATTTCAAACAACTTAAACTAACATATATAAACAATATGAGAGTAAAAGATAACAAACTGACTTATACAACCACTGATTTTTGTCCTGTTAATGTTTGTTTAATTGTGTTTTTGTTTTAGTGTTGGCTATTCCTTTTTTAATAATCCTAGAAGTTATCTTCATAAGTATATATGGAGTTACCTTCTTTTGTGCTTTTCTTCCAAATTTATGCCAAATTTTACTTTCATCTTGCCAGCTCATTACCTGTGTAGATTCACACTCACTTAAATGTAGCTCATTACCTGTCAGCATAAGACATTACCTCTTGCTTTTCCATGATATAAGCTAAGAAGTGCCATGCTTAATATTCATCCATATTTTATTCATCATTACATTTTACATAAATGTTTTGATATTTGCTTTTATTTCTGTAAACTTAGTTCATTCAACAGAAGAGTAAAGGGTCTCATTATTTTTCACGTTGCTGCTGAAGATTCTACAACTCACAGTAGAACCTCTTTCACACGATGTCATTATCAGATCCAAAATGTCAACAGCACCTACATTGGGAGACACTGCACAGAGTGCATATCACTCCCTCATCATTTTATGTGTTATGGTGAATCGATTTTCTCTTTTAATGCCTTTATTTTAAAACCTGGTAACTTCTACTTTAGTTTATTCATTTTCTAAGTCAACTATACACTTAACGTCCAGGGTTTATAAAATTTACTTAAGGTTTGCACAATATTCTTTAGAGTGCATGTCTGCCTCTTTCCTGCAGTTTGTCTTAATTTACTGGACTGTATTCTAGAAAATCACCTTAGGAGATGAGGGGTAAACTTAAAGAGTTGATGCACATCCAAATATTTGTCTATGCAGCACTTGTTCTGAATATTTTGGCAGGAAAATAGAATTTTCCTTTAGAACTTAGAATAACTGTGTTTAGATTTAAACTTAAGACATGAAACTATAAAAATACCTTCTGAAGAAATCAGCCTGGTGAATATTTTATGCTTTGTTTTTTTTCTATTCGGATTTGCTGATGAAAAGTCAGGTGCTATTCTAAACGTCATATACGTCCAAATAACCAGCTTGTTTTTTGTATCTGTATAATTTTGGAATTGTTTTATATCTTTCTTGGTCTGAAATGTGGTGAAGGATGAGACTCAATGGGCATTTCCCATTCATCCTGATCCTCCTTCCATGGTGGGCTCTTTTAGGCTAGAGAATCAATCATAATTTAGCTCTAGAAAGTTTCATTTTTCTATTTCTCCATGTTTTCCCTTCACTTTTTAATATCTTACGCCTATTTAGCTCTCATTAGAAAATGTAATATATTTCAGCATATCATTTAGCTTAGAGGGCTCTGGAGTCAGCACACCTAGATTTGAATCTCAGGAAGGCCCATTATTATGTGAGTAACTTTGTTCAAATTAGGTGACCTCCATGGGCTCAGTTTCTCAATCTATAAAATGAACATTATTACAGTCTCGACCTCATAAGTAATTGTGAGGGTTGTGTTGGGTATCATTATAAAAGACAACCAAACAAAATTTTTATAACTCTATCTGGCATGTAGAACTTAAAAGTTTCCTAACAGTATTTATATACTTTTAATTGTACTATAATTTCTTCATATGCCAGTGGTAATCTTTTGAAGCATTGCAAATGGCAATAATATGAATTTTCTCCCAGAAAATTATACCTCCCATTTGATTCTGAAATCCCATACTAGGAATCTACCCAGAAGAGAAAAAAGGAATTCATTTTATCACAAGGACATTTACAGTAGAAAAGATCATATGCCAAATAGCAAAAATAATGTACATCGAATGTACATAATTCTATGTTTTCCTAGATATCAGACTATCAGTCTGGTAATCAATGTATTTTCACTGGATATATAGATCCACCTTTATTTATTTTCCTTTATAAAGGGGACTATGGAAAGGAAGCTTTGGTGGCTGAATCTCTCCATTGACAAACTCAGATGAGCCACACTTGTCACACATGCATGTGGAACAAAGACTCATACAACAATCTAAGACATCTCAAAACACCATCCTTTCTACACCAAGCCCATCAAGAAGAATTTCAATTAAACATTCCCTTTTCTCTCTTGACACTCATTTTTCACAATAGCTCATACTTGAAGAAAGAGCGTAATCTTCACATCAAAAGACTTGTGTTCCAATCTTATCTCTGTCAAATGCTGGCTGTGAAATGCTAAACAAGTTACATCCCAGTGATTCTCTTTTTTATTTTTGTAGTTTATGAAATGGTGTTATCCAAAAAAGTCAAATGAGAGGGTGGTATACACCCTCTCATATAAATAATAATATGTATTATTTATATATATATATAAAATGTGTGTGTATCGATATATATAATACATATATACATGAGTGCATTTATATATATAAAGCACATATGTATACGTGTATTTATATGTGTGTACTGAAGATAACAAGCTTACACTCTATCAAACCTGATTTCATAATATTTGGTAGAGAAAGAATGGTTTAACTGACACATAAACTTACATAATTTGACTCTGCTTCAATAACTCACTAATGCATATGATATAATTATATATTATATATATATATTACAACTCCCTTTATACTTCACTTTATCTCACATTTTAAAATATTTCTTCTGTTTTTCATTGTGTTGGATTTGAAACGTTGATGACAGGCAAGATAAAAGGAATGTCTGGTCTCTCATGTCTAAATTTCTGTAGCTCTTTAGCTGTCAGAAATATCTACTTTTCCACAGAATCATAGCATTAAAAACTTAAGTTTTTACTCATTAAAGAATTATTTCTGTATTTTCTCAGTGGGAATGCTTAATATGTTGGCACAAATGTATGGAAAACAATAAAATTTAATTGTATGTGACCCAAAGAAGAAACATTTCACGGGCTTGTTGTACTAATTATAATAAACTTAAAATGCAAATTTTAAGATTACTCTCTATATAACAAAATGTCTTTGGCTAACCTCAAAATATTGAGTGGTTACAATTTTAATGCAAAAATTCTGGCAAGATAGTTCACCAGTGGATCAAGAGTTCTAAGGAAGGATTTTGAATATCGCCACAAGGAGAAGGTTAAAGTCCATTGAAAAGTGCCCTTCATTTTCCTGGAATGATGCCTAGCTCTTGGAAAGGAATTTAGAAAAGGCCTTTATTTCTACTATAATCTTTTTTCCCCTCCTAACGACTCTTTTATTTTAATACTTATATGGAAATCCAGATAGCAACTTAGTGCAATGTTCTGGTGCATTAGGCAGTGTTCATGAATGGATGAAAAGATCTAAGATGTGGAGAATGTGAAGATTGGAAAGCATATGAAAAGAACAACCCAGTATCACTTGTTAGTAGCAGCTGAAGAAATCAGTCACTTTTGCAAAGGGAGATATTTGTTAAGAAGACAATTCTACTCTCAGTAATCCCCAGTTAGGTGGCATGGTCTCACCTTGCCCTCTGCCACCATGTTTTCAACTTATTCTCACACATCAGAGACTCTACAAGCATCATAAGGTTAAAATCCCTCACTTCCTTTCTCTGAAAACTGCCAATCCCATGTCTTCCACATGTTTAACTAATATTTTATTTAAAGTAGGAAGGAGAACATCAGAATGTGTATCTTCACCTCTTCTTTCAGAACAGGTGTTAGTTTCCTGTCTTTTGTATAACAAATTACAATTTTTTTTTTAATTAAAACTGTACACATTTATCTTATAGTTCTACATGTCAGAAATACAAAGTTAAGGTGCTTGGTAACTGGGTTGTGTTCTTCTGAGTTCTTAGGGGAGAATCTGTTTTTCTGGTTTCCCCACCTTCTGCAACTCCATTGCTTGACTTGGGGCCATTCCTCCATCTGAAAGTGCGTCATTGCAATCTCCATCTCTTTCATCCTTCAACTTTTGTGGCCAAATCTCCCTCTGCCTCTCATTCATAAGGACTCTTGCAATTACATTGTACCCACTCGTCTAATCCAGGATAATCTCTATGTTTCAAAATCCTTAATAACAACTACTAGGTCCCTTTTATTATAAAAGGTAACACACTTACAGATTCAGGAAATTAGGATGTGAATATCCTTGTGGGGCATTATTTAGCCAACTGCAAAGTAGAAATGAACATTTTGATTCCCTGAGTTATTCAGAAAAGGTTTAAAAATGATTCATCAATCATCAGGTGCGTTTGTGTTTGTGTAGCAGCAATATGAGAATTGTGTCAGTGTTTACAGGATCTTTCTGTCAAGAAAACTAGTAATCAAAGCTGTTAAGTAAGGTGAGCACACACCCACAGACACACAAAAACATAGTATATATAAATGTAAGAATGAAAACAATAAATCCATAAAAATAAAATATTCACACCTGAAACATAAAGTGATCAATATGATTCATATAGTTATTGCTCCAAATGTTTCCTTCCTCTTTGTATTTTGTTTATATGGGAAATGAATTTTCATTTACGGGCTGGGCTATTTATAGTAATTTATATATCATTTTAGGTGCCAAAATATGTTACATTAATTACATAATGGAAATTTAGTTATTTCATTACAATCTGAGGGTGATTTTCTTAGAGGTCCTCTTGAAGACATAATATTTTAGATCACTCTGAGAAACTAGCTACAAATTTGTAGAGGGTCAAATGACCATTACCAGTCACCCATATTTTAAAAAATTCATTAAACTTGAAAGCAAACTTGTATATTATGATTGAGCTGAAAAGTTCTGATTTCTAGGGAGTGCTATCTTGAAGGCAATTAAAATGAAATTTTTAGATGAACTGGAGTTTCAAGTGTCAAAATTCAATACACTGAATACATAACCAAAAGAATATTTTCTCTTTTGTTTTTCTTAAGCTACTATCCTGAATAAATGTTTAAATTAATTTAATCAGAAAAGGGTAACAATGATTATTATTAGTTAGAATTTTATGCATTCACACCCAAACATACATCCATTCATGAAATGGAAATAATGCCACAGATAAATGCAGCAAACAGAGAGAATATGCATTAAATTTTATTGTGGATAAGAGATGCTAGTATTATGGAATCTTTACATCGTTGAAAGATCTATTTTGGAATAAAACTCTTTACAACCTGCTCCCAAATATCACCTAAGATTAGCATGTCTTAGAGTTATGGACCTTAAAATTGGGAGCAAACTTAAGAAAGACAGTATGTGTATAAATTAAAAAACAAAAAAATAAGAGTTCAAGTTGTACCTATTCCTATTAGCTGCAAACTTAGGAAAGTTACTAAGAGTGAAATTCTCCATATATAAAAATAAAATAATGACATCTGTAGCCCTTGGTTTCACATAATTGATCTAAAAAAAGAATTTGTAAGTCCTTGCTTGCTAGAGTATGCCACACAAAATTAACAATAGTAATTATCTATTGATGACCTAAAACATGAAAAATACTCTTTAAATCTCAAGAATTCCTCAGGGGGACTATTGTATCCATTTTGAAACAACAAAATGCAGATTAGGAAAGTAAACTATTCTGCCCAGAGTTACACAAAAGTAGAAGTCAGAACTAGATTTTTCAAAAGGCTAGAAAAGTCTGTTCTATACATTGTACCCATCTGCCTCTCAATGAAATGGAATTCAATTTCATGATGTAACTCAACACTTTCCCCTAGTAGTAAAGAAACAAAATGTAGATCCAGGGGAATGTGTTGACTTGAGTCCGTCTATTTATACAGACAGAATTTGGGGATCAAATCAAGTGGAAATTTGCTTCTCTTGTTTGATAGGTTGGCCCTGTGAACATTACATCGTGATTTATATTTTCATGAAAAACTGTTAAACCGTGTTTTTTGTAATAGAATATGGTTATTTAAAATTTTTAAAAATTAGGATCATGGTTTCCAACTTGACACTTGACACTTTATCTAATGTCAAATTCATAATTTTTAGGAGTTTTGTAACTTGGCAATGGGAAGAAAATAGTGAAACCGGTAGAAGGTAGGCCTTATATTCTTAATTCAAAAGCCTTACACTCAAAGGGGGATCCTCATGTGGGAACACAAGTAACTTCTTCTATTATGTAGAAAGCTTCAACTAAGACTGACAATCTAACTCACAAAGGTTGAGCTCATTTTACTAGTTCACACAGAACCTTTAACATGCATTATCGACTTTGTGTATATAAACCAGGTTCGCTGTCCATATCCCAGGCCATGGGCAGCCAACAAAAGCAAGTGGAGGTGACAGTTTGAATTGCCCTATCTACATAATGTACTATATTTTATTTTTTAAATAGATCATAACTGCGTACATTACCGCACTTAGGGGGTACAATGTGCTGATTTTATATACAATTTGAAATGTATACATCAAACTGGTTAACATATAACTAACCTCACTTGTATTTTAAAGGCTATTATCAGCCATGTGGTTTCTAGATATGAAAGTCTGCTACTATTCTTGTTTCAATTACCAAGGGGGATATTCTCCTTTACCTCCATTCAAGCTTTACCACACCTGCAGTCTTATTAATCTCTATCTATTTTAAGCTTCTTCCTACTTTATCAATGCAACTCTATTCTAAAGTTAACAGAAAAAAATGGGTCTAGTTGAAGATGCCGATATCACCCCAAACCTCTTCTTCAAGTCATGGCAAAGACTGGGTATAAATCTAAGTGATTCACTGTGGGTAGAAATTTATTGTACCCACTCTGTCAACAAAAGTGACAAATTGATGCAGCTGGGAAAACTCACTTCTTTCTCTGCCAGCGATATATTAAAGAGTCCAAGAGTGCATTCATTCATCTTCATTTCAAAGTTTCAAGCATGCAATTTATTATCAGAAACTTTAGTGCCTTCTATGTATACATGCAAATATACCAACATATATACAACTAGATAGAGATTTTGATTATCATTTAAAACAATTCAATTGCATTTTAAAGTTTTTCTGAAATGTTTTTCTTTAGGGGAAGGGAATGATTTCACTGTCAAAAGAAATGTTGCTTTTCAGTCCTGGAATGCCATGATTCACTTTCCTTTAGGAAATATCATATTTTCACTTCACAAAACTTATGGTGGTGACTGAATGTCATCTAGCACAAAGCCTCTTTGATGTACTGCTGATGCCAGATATAGTAGCTTTTAGTATCAGAAGAGCGTAAGTTGAAAATAAATGTGTAAACAGTTTAATTGAGATGCATCTGTGTTGGGTAGTAATTTCACTTCTAGATTTTAATGAATATACTAAGATATTTGTCAGTTCTAATTATTAAGCACATTCATTATGTTTGTCCTTTCAAACTACCTACATTTAAAGAAGACAAGTCAGCCACCTGCAGATGTCTTTTTGCAATAAAGAACTATAGGCTTTTATTCCTCATTTATTATTAGAGCAAGTTAACTTTTTTGACAAAGCTTAAATGAAGAGAAACTTTTCTTCTTGGAGTAATGTTTATTACTACTTTTAAGCTTCAAATATGAATGCAACTAAGGAATTAACACTAAAGGAAATAACCTTTAAGTGTTGTCCTGAGGCAAATGATCTTAAATACATTAATTAACTTTTACTCATCCTTATGTCACTTAAAGGCACAGGATAAAAATTAAAATGACGTTTAGCTGCAAGACAACTCCTAGGCCACCATAGCCTAAAAGACTATTTTTTTATAATCTTGAGTACTGTGATGTATAGTGAGTATCATGATGTCTATAATCTTGAGGATTGTGACATAGTGAGTATCATGATATCTATAATCTTGAGGATTGTGACATAGTGAGTATTATGATGTCTATAATCTTGATTGTGACATAGTATCGTGATATCTATAATATTGAGGATTATGACATAGTGAGTATTGTGATGTCTATAATCTTGAGTATTGTGATGTCTATAATCTTCAGGATTGTGACATAGTGAGTATCGTCATATCTATAATCTTTAGTATTGTGACATAGTGAGTATCATGATGTCTATAATCTTGAGGATTGTGACATAGTATAGTGATGTCTATAATCTTGAGGATTGTCACATAGGGAGTATCGTGATGTCTATAATCTTCATTGTGACATAGTGAGTATCGTGATGTCCATAATCTTGAGTACTGTGATGTATAGTGAGTATCGTGATGTCTATAATTTTGAGTATTGTGACATAGTGAGTATCATGATGTCTCCCAAAGAAAAAAGTCATGTGCCATCTGACAACACTTCAGTCGTGTGACAGTGATCCCACAGTCACATTTCTTCTGTACTTTGTCTATGTTTATCTATGTTCAGATGCAGACATACTTACCACTGTGTTACAATTGCCTGCAGTGTTCAGCATCGGAGCATGTTGGACAGGTTTAGAGACAGGAGCAGTAGACTATGCCACTTGTCCCAGGCAAGCACAAGGCCATTCGATCAGGGCTTACAGAAGAGCACACTGTGATAGGGCCCCACAAAGAAATTGCTAAGTGACACCATTCTCAGAATGAATCCCCAGTGTTAAGTGATGAAAGACTATATGTGTATAGAAAAGAGTGGTATTAAATAAACTAGACAATTACTTGATGTTCAGTACAAACTCTAATGCTGGGTTTACCTGTGATTTCAGGTTCAAGGAGGCTCTTTTCCCCCATTCCTCTATCTTTCAAATAAGTTTATTTATATGGTTTAAGAGGAGGAAGAAAATGAAGGAAGGACAGAGAAGTAAAAGATAAAGAAAATAAGGAAAGAAGGAAGGAAGGGAGAGAGAAAGGGAGGGAAGGAGAGATGAAAGAAGAATGAGAGAAGAACATATTCTACAATCAGAAATAAAGTTTACTGCTCAGAAATAAGGCTTAATTCATTTATAATTACTTGAGATTATAAATGATTGTTGTATTATTTTTTTCCTTAAAGCAGGTTTTAAAAATATATGAAATGAACAGGAGAGTCCTGAGTACAAGAAAGACATTCAAGAGAAGCTGTAATCGATAGCATCAAATATTGATATTGCCTACTCAACAATTTTACTTAGAATAAAGGCATAGAAAAGAAAAAGAAAATCGATCCAGCAATCTCACTCCTAGGTATTTGCCTAAATGGGGGGGAAAGATATTTTATAAAAAAGATACCTGGACTCGAATGTGTAAAGCAACACAATTCACA
Organism: Arctocebus calabarensis; assembly: GCA_963573935.1. Lineage (NCBI taxonomy): Eukaryota > Metazoa > Chordata > Mammalia > Primates > Lorisidae > Arctocebus > Arctocebus calabarensis. Next base: position 11,449 of record CAUYON010001994.1, read on the forward strand.
ATTGTAAAGATGTAGAAACAACCCAAGTGCCTATCTACATGAGTGAATTGATAAAATGTGGTCTATGTATACCATGGAATACTATTCAGCCATAAGAAAGTGGTGAACTAATTCCTCTTGTATTAATCTGGATGAAACTGGAGACCATTCTTCTAAAAGTATCACAAGAATGGAAAAACAAACACCACATGTACTCACTACTAAATTGAAACTAATTCATTAACATTTTTTGTGTACATATAGAAATAACACTCAATCAAAAACCAAATATGGGGCAGAGGGGTGGGTTACAGGGATATTTGTACCTAACATGTACAGGGCACACTTTCTGGGTGATGGGCACACTTAGAGCTTTGACCCAAAAGAGTACAAAAGCAATGTATGTGACCAAAATGTTCGTACCCCATGATATTTTGATATTAACAAAAGGATTTGAATGTGACCATTTATACTCCTACAAATTAAAGAGATTTGAAAGACAAATAAAACCTATTAGTCAATTCTTCAGATTCCTGATATAGTGAGATAAGTAATAAACCAGTAATCTTTTTAAAACATCATTAGAAATTCAGAGTAAGACTACAGCAGGCCCCCCATTGACCTCATTTTCATGAGACATCATTGAGTTGCAACATTGATGAGAAGAAACTCAGTTGGAGCCACTTTCTTTCTGGAGTTTCTCACATCTCCCCATGTCTGCATTGGTTTCCTACAGATATTCCAATTTCCTCCCACAACCCCAGATGTGTTCATGAGGTTCATGGGTGTGTCTAAATGGTACAGGACTGACTGAGTTGTGGGGGTGTGTGGCAGTGTGCCCTGTGACAGGAGGGCATCCTGCCCATCGGGGCTTCCTTCCTGGTGCCATGAGCTATCTGCTACCCATGACCTTGAACTGGAAGAAGTGGTCTAATAATTATCTTGTTTGTTTTTATTCAGTTTTATCAAATATATATGTATAGCTCACATTTATTTCAATGTTAATTTTAGAAGTATTTTTGGATTTATTTTGAAGTTTAGTAATTTCTTTCTTTTGGTGACCAAAATACGTAATAGGATCTTAACTCTTGTTTAGCCTATGGGAAAGGCTATCTATTAGCCTATGGAAAAGTCACAGTTTCTAAGAACCTTTCAATGACCTTAAGTGAGGACTTAATGTATTATAATTTTAATTGGATAAAATTTTTGCTCTTTAATTTACTAAATGCTTGCTAACAGTTTGCCCTGTACCCATTCAGCAGCCAGACTTGGCATCACATTCACTCACAAGATTGGGGAATAGGAAGCCCATCTCTCCAGCACAGTAAAATTAGACATTTCTCTCAAGTTAAAATATTTTCAGAAGCTGTATAGGTGATGCTCTCTTTCTCTCCACATCTTAACATGACAATTTTTCTTAACAAATGCAGAGTTTAATCAATATATTTACCCTGTTTCTCCTCAATATCTTTGACCATAATCACTCTATCATAAAATTCATTACAAATATTTATTGAATGTCATCTGTGAGCAGCACACTCTTTATAATATTCTCAAAGGTTATGAAGATGAACAAGAGACTCGGTGTTTATCTTTTAAGAAGAAACACTCTTGAGACAGAGTTATACTTTTAAAGAATTGTCTTGATTCAGAAGTAAGATAAGCTGTACAGAAAGTGTCTCCAGGGAAGAATATTTCATCCAACCTGGAATGAAATATTCCTGCCGGAGCTGATGCTTGAGTTGGCTTCTTAAAATGAAAAAAAAAAAAGTCTGGTACAGACATAGAAAAGAGTTCAGGAGGAGATATTTTAGGCAACGAGGAAAGTACAAAAAATAAGCTCAAAAGTGAAAGGTGCACAAGCCTGGATCAAGAAGTGCTATGAGATGTGTCTGAAGGAAAGCAAGAGGGAAGGGGGTCGTAACTAGATGCTGATTCCTTAAGACCCCTGATGTATCTGGAGTTCATAGTATACTGAAAAGGAAATTGCTGGGTCAAATGTAAGCAATGTAAAAATTCTTGATATATTTCAGGTTGGTTTCACAGATATTTCATACATGTGTCATCCATTCTCCTGTTCTTCCTTCATCTCCCTCCATCTCTCTCTCTTTTGGACTGTTTTCTCCTTCTTGTACCTAAAATACCTGCTCTCTTAGTCCATTTGGGTGCAGTATAACAAATACCATGAACTGGATAACTTAGAAACAGTAGAAATTTATTTCTCACAGTTTGAGGCTGGGAAGTTCAAAGCCAAGGAGTGGGCAGATTTGGTGTCTAGGGAGAACCTACTTTCTGAGGCACAGGTGGCACCTTCTCCCTGTGTCCCCATGTGATGGAAGAGGCAACATGGTTCTCCACCACTTCTTTTACAAGGGCGCTAATCCCATTCATGAGGGTTCCACCCTCAGGATTTAATTACCTCTCAAAGCCCCTACCTCCCATTACTTTCGCATTGGTGATTAGGTTTCAATATCTGAATCTGAGGGGCAGGGGCATAAACATTCAGATGCAGCATCAGCCTTCCTCGGATTTAGCATAGTGTGTTGTAGATGTTTTAGATGTTTGGCATGCAATAAAACGTGTGGGTGTGTCAACGTTAACTCCAAATGCCTCTCTTTTCCTAGGAGTTGCCGCATCCTTCATCTTTGGAATGGGGGTGTGCAGTAACCAGCTTTAATCTGTATATAAGGCTGAGATCCCACTCATGACTGTTTGGATCCCAACCAATCACTCAAGCCCTGTCTAAGCCAACCATGTTCCCTTTTCCAGGAATTTGGAGTTAAGATGAATAGCCATTAGGTCAGACTCTTTATGTACCTGAACCTGTAACAATAAAAAGAATTATGAATGGGAACAATCAGGACATGATATAAAAGAAGTGAGTGGGTTGCGGAAAGACTTATTGAAGTGGGAGGATGGATGCTCGGGGGACAGATACTCAAATAACTCAAGTCAGCACTGCATCAAGGCATAGGGAAGTCTTGCTAGCAGACACACGGAGGAACAATGAATCTCGCTAGACTTTTAATTGCTTTCCAAAACCATTATCAATCTATTCTTGTGGGTGTGTCCATCTTTATCTCCTAAAACTCAAATCTCTTTATCATTTTCTTACCTGGAAAGCTTTCCATAATTCTATTATCCTCAGCTATATGCCCGGAAATTTGAATTAAGTCCTTTATAACTTTTTCCTCCTTACATTGCCAGCCTTAGCCCTGATGACACTCTTTTCACACACTAAATGTCATGCTGAATGTCCCATTTAATCTCTTCTATCTAGAGCACTACATCTTCTGTTCCCTATGCATATTTATTAATGACTACAATTCCTGTGTATTTTTCAAAACTCTGCTCATGACCTCTCCCAGAATCCCTTTCTTAAAAACTAAGTGATACTCTCATAGAAATCTAAGAACTCCCCCTGAGTAGTTACCATACTGTACCTACATTTTTCATTTTTGTGACTGTGTGCATGCTGAGTCTTCTACCCAAATATTTATGATATTCACATTTACCAGATAAACGCAGCTCACACCGGGCATATGGCTTAACGGCTAGAGTTCATATGCATCTCAAACTGGGCACTTTGTACAGTGTAGAGCATACACAACACGGTAGATATATTATTGTAGAAACAGTATCCAGGGAAAATGGGCTTTAAGTTCATTTGTCAAATTAGTGATAAATAAAAATAAGGTTATTATTTAGTTTGTACTTCTTTAATTCTAAGCAATTGTTTGGAAGTTGATGAAAGTGATGAATTCACAGAGTTATTTTTTTCTTTTTTAACTTGTATGAACACTTTGAGTATAAGTAATATACTTTAAATGTACTATATATGTTGCACATACTGTTTTTCTAGTTTTCTAGTTGTATTTTAATTTTATGATCTTTTCACAGATAAAAAAAAATGTTTGAAGTACCAAATCTCATATATTCTTTTATAATTGTTCCCACAGTTTTTGTTGTGATGAGAAATTCCTCTTCTTCCACCTTACAGATAAAAATATGTTTGTGTGATTTTCATCTCATTTTATTTAATCTTGTAGGCATCTGGGGTTTATTTGCTGATGTGCTACAAGTAAAAGCCTGTACTTACTCTCAATAAACAGAACATGATAACAGTTTGTTTTGTGGTCAAACTAAGAAGCAAAACTTTTCTTTGTTTGCTTGACCATATAACTTCAGAATGCAAGCTAAAACAATGTTTCACTCTTTAAAAATTGTATTTTACTGCATGCTACGAAAATCACCATTAGTTGAACCCTGAGGCTATGCATTCAAATATTTAGTATTTTGTACATTGTCACTGTTTACATATTCTTGTTAGCATTTTTAAATAATTGAATAAAGTAAGTCATCATGCTGTCTTGTCAGAAGAAGCCTACATCTTATACCAAGAATTGGAACAATTCACTGTCCTACCAAGACCACATATTTTATTCCAGAGACTACTTTGCTTCCTAACACAATGACCTTCACTACTCATCCTTCTGAAATAAACAATACACACTTGTAATTTTTACTGGAAAAAAAACATTTAATGGAATTGATCTGAGCTAGGTCAAATATACACAATGAAACTCAAGAACACATACTTTAAAAGTGAGATTTCTGAAGAAGTTTTAATGATATCAGTTTAATACATTAGTTTATAGTCAAACACTAAAAACTCTACTGGGTGGTATGATAAGTAAAATAAGAAGCCTGGCTTAGCTTATGTCTGCTCGTGTGCTTTTCTTACGTGTGGGGGTCCCTTTAGCCTGCTGGTTTAGAATGGCCTCCCTGGCTGGGTGTGATCCCTGGATCATTTCTCCCCATGTTGCTTTAATGACCTATCCCAGGCTTGTCTGCTTAATGACCATCCAGTGCCAAGGATATGAGATTGCAAATTGCAAGACATCTTGTGCCACAGGCTTACAACTGTCTTAACATCATATTTGTTACATGCTTTTGATCAGGGATAAGCTCAGATAGAAGGCATGAGGAAATTAAATCCATGTACTACTTGATTGAAAACAATCCAAAATGTTATAGCTTCTGTGTCATCCTAGGATTCTTTATATTGGTGGTGGAATGAGGTGGAGCTGTCTTGAGTATCACTTTGGTGTGCCAGAATGACATTTTCCTTGTTGAACCATTCCTCTATTAAAAAGTTCCATCCTATTACTGCATTTGTATAAAAATAAATATCAGGATTATAGTTTTTTATGAAACTATGGTAAAAATCACTATGGACCCTAGACACTTCATGATGTACCCTCTCCTTACTCATAGGAGAGAAGGAAGAGACTTCCAAATTATCCTCATTTTTGTTGCTGTTGTATTACTAATCTATTTTCTGTCTACGGATTTGGCTATACTGACGCTTCATATCCAAGGACTCATACAATATGTGGCATTTTGCTGCTCACCATCCTTAATCATCAGAGAAATGCAAATCAAAACTACTGTGATATATCACCTAACTCCAGTAAGTTTAGCCCACATAACAAAATCCCAAAACCAGAGATGTTGGCGTGGATGTGGAGAAAAGGGAACACTTCTACACTGCCGGTGGGAATGCACACTAATACGTTCCTTTTGGAAGGATGTTTGGAGAATACTTAGAGATCTAACAATAGACCTGCCATTCGACCCTATAATTCCTTTACTAGGTATATATCCAGAAGACCAAAAATCACATCACAATAAAGATATCTATGCCAGAATGTTCATTGCAGCCCAATTCATAATTGCTAAGTCATGGAAGAAGCCCAACTGCACATCGATCCACAAATGGATTAGTAAATTGTAGTACATGTATGCCATGAAATACTATGCAGCCTTAAAGAAAGATGGAGACTTTACCTCTTTCATGTTTACATGGATGGAGCTGGAACATATTCTTCTTAGCAAAGTATCTCAAGAATGGAAGAAAAAGTATCCAAGTACTCAGCCCTACTATGAAGCTAATTTATAGCTTTCATATGAAGGCTATAACCAAATTACAGCATAAGAATATGGGGAAAGTGGCAAGGGAGGGGAGGGAAGAGGGGAGGATGGGTGGAGGGAGTGTAAATGGTTGGGGCCACACCTATGGTGCATCTTAGTCGGGTTCAGACAAACTTACTAAATGCAGAATACAAATGTCTTCATACAATAACTAAGAAAATGATATGATGGCTATGTCAAACAGTTTAATGAAAACATTTCAGATTGTATATGAAACCAACACATTGTACCCCTTGATTGCACTAATGTACGCAGCTATGTTTCAACGATAAAAAGAGAAAAATATATATATGGCATTTTGCATTGGTTTCTTTCATTTAGCATAACACTTTCAAGATCCATTCATATCTTAGCACATATTGGTACTTTGTCCACTTTTATGGACAGATAAGATACCACCATATGGCTATCCTGCGTTCTGTTTCTTAATTCTTCTGGTGATGAACATTTAGATTGGTTTTGTTTTCCTTAATCTGATGAACGTTTATTATGAATATTTATGTAGGAGTTTTTGTGTGGCTGTATCTTTCGCTTCTCTTGGATATGTATACCTATCCGGGTAGAGTAGATATATCTGTAGTAAAGTAGCTGCAACCAATGATAGCCTGTGTTTCACCGTTTGGGGAATTGCCAGAATGTTGTTCAAAGTAACTGCACCATTTTACATTCCCCTTTGCCGCATGTGTGAGCTTTGATTTCCCTGCATCCACACCAACATCTGTCACCACCTGACTTTTTGACATCGGCCATTCTCGTGGGTGAGCAACGGTATTGAATTGTGGTTTTGATTTACATTTCCCTCATGACTAATGAAGTTAAGCCTCTTTTCTTTTGCTTAGGTCAATTTATATATCTGCTTTGAAGAAATGCTTACTCAAGTCCTTTGCCTTTTTATTAATTGTGTTGTCTTTTTGTTGTTGAGTGGTAAATTTTTTATATATATTCTGTGTATGAATCCATAACCAGACATATAAATAGTTTTGAAAATATTTTCACTACTATAAGGGTTATGTTTACTATCTTGGTTTTGTCCTTTGAAGTATAAGAGGATTTTTGTTTGTTTGTTTTATTTTTTGCTTAAATCCAACTTATCTTTTTCTTTGATGTGATATTTAAGAAATTGTTGCCTAATTAACATTCACAAGGTTTACGTTTTTGTTTCTTCTCGGAATTTTATAGTTTCAGCTTTTACATTCAAGTCTCTGATTAACATTGACTTAATTTTTGTGTATGGTGTCAGGAGGAAATACTACATCATTATTTTGCATGTAGATATCTAGTTGTCCCAGAACCATTTGTTGAAAAGACTATTCTTTCTTCCACTGAATTATCTCGGCATATCAAAAATCAACTAGCCATGAATGTGAAGGTTTATTTCTGGATTCACAAGTCTATTTCGTTGATTTATGCGTCTACCATTTGTTAATATAAAACCGTACTGATAAGTTTCGTAGAAAATTTTGAAATTGGAAAGTGTTAGTCCTCTTATTTGTTTTGTTTTGTTTATGCAATTGTTTTGGCTATGCTGGGTCCCTTGCATTTCCGTATGAATTTAAGGAAGAGGTGGTGAACTTTTGGGGAAAAATAAAACATTCAGGTAGGATTTTCATAGGGATTGTCTTGAATCTGAAGATTAACTTTAGGAATATTGCCTAAATATTAATATTAATAATAGTACATCTTTTTATATTAATTAATATAAATATATAAATTAATACTATTAAATATTAATATTAATTATATTACATCTATTTTATATTGATATTAATAATATTACATCTTTTTTCCCATGAATATGTGTCTTTCCATTTATTTGGGTCATTTTAAACTTCTTTTAGTTAGCTTTACATTTTTCAGTATATTTATGTACTTTTTTTACTTATTTATTCCTAATTATTTTTGATGCTATATGCTATAGTAGATTAAATTGCTTTCTTAACTCTTCATGGGTCTTTAAAATTTATCTTATCCTTAATTGCTATGTGGACTCAATTATAACATCAAGATCATTGACCACTGAATATGTAACTAAAATATACAATGATGTGTCTATAGGAAAGGCAACTTTGTAGTTTTCATGGAGAATGTAAGGATAAATAGAGCATTAAATGTATAAAATTATATTTTTCTTGCAGGAAAAATCCCTTAAATGCCAGAGTACCTGCCATATAAGTAATAAATAGATGACTAACATGAGATAATCTTATCTCTAACAAAGGAGTGAATAGTTTCTGCTGAGCTTCTCAGTCCTACCTGCTGTTTCTGGTCCTCTCTGCACTCTAGGAACTCCAAACCGCTTACATCTTCTAGACTGTGCCATTTCTCTCTCACTTGTGGGCTATTCTACATCAATGAACATACCTGTGCACATTTGTATTTCCTTCCCAAAGCTCCCTGTCACTACCTAACTCTTCCTTACCTCCTGGGGTCAGCCTACTATAACTGTCATCCCGTTGGGAAGCCTTTCCTGACTTTTTGTGAGTGGGTCAGTCTCCTGGGGTGACTCACATTTACCCCCATTTTGGCACCATCACCTGTCTCTCTGGCTGTTCTACCCATAGTACTCTGTCTCCTCCCAACAAAGTCCAGCATCTAGGAAGTTTTTAGAAACTAAGGACACCCCCAAAATAATCAAACACAAATGAATAGGATCAGCCCAAATCCTTAGGACATTACATTTAATCCACATTTTCTCTTCCTGTGCTTCGATTTCTCTGTTTTCCGTGTCCCATTGCATCTCTACATTTTCTTACTTCCCTTTCAATCATCTACTTCTTTTTTTTTTTTTTTTAGGCCATGTGTCTGTTTTTAAACACGATTCCTGTTTAATGCATCTTGAAAGGTTTTCTCTGACCTTTAAGTGGTCATAAAAACCACTGAGTTCTTGCACAAAACCATTAGGAAAACTATTCTGAATGCAGATCATGTGATCAGAACCCGCTTTCCACCCCCCCCAACACCAACACGACTAATTACATTTGAAATAATGTCATATTTTTAAAATATATCTATATAATTTTTGCTAAGTAGATTTACTCAGCATTTTGCTTATAAAATAAGTGTTTTTAAACCAACCTATTGTTATATTCCATTTTCTCCTTCTGATCAACATGGTTTCTGAATTGCCTATTGGACCCAAGGTTTATGGACCATTAAATGTTAGACCTGTCACTTCACTTCTTTGACTTCTAATATCCAGGGTAATGACATGTGAACACTAACACCCGGTACTCATGTGAAATGGAAGAAGTAAAATTTTAAAAGACATGTAAGCTATCTGTCCCAGTTCCTGGTAGGTTGAATATGTAAAATAAATTAGTCCCTACCACCATGTTCCCCACTTCCTGTATAAACACAGCTAGAGTCCCCATTTAAATGTCTGACTAAGTTATAAACCCTATTTTTTTTTTTACAATTTTTATAAACCCTATTTTTGAGTAAGAACATGGTTGATGGACATTTTGGAACACTGATCAAGAAAAAATGAAAAAGGATATGATAAGAAAACAACTAAAACAAATTGATGTTCTGTGTTCCTTACTATTTTTTTCTGTTTCCAAAAAAAGGTTATTTAAATTCAGACTCAGAAATGATGGCCTTCTCTTGAGGTTGGCTCTGGTTATTCCTTAATATATGCACCTCCCTCCAGAATGTCACTGTTGCTCCTTGACACTGCCATATTTTGCTCAAAGGGTTGAGTATTCTCCAAAACTCTGCAACCCATTTCCCCTATAAATTATTCTTATTAATGTTTCTATACTAAAATGCCTACATGTTGCATTTCTTTTAGTAAAGGGGGCAATTTCAATATTTCAGAACCCCCTATAAATCAAGCATAATGTTGTAAAAATGAAGCAATTTGGCTGGAAAAGCAAAGACATGGTTCCTGCCTGACATTTGCATCAGAAAGTCAGCCAAGCTTTCAAGTGCATTAGGCCATGGAAACAAGAGTCCTCTTATGATAAACAAGCGCTCTGGGACACAGGGTATTATCACAAAGAGGATTATTTATGCTAGTTCAAGAAACAAGAAAGGGGGAAAAATGTAATCCCCTTCAGATCTTGAGGCTGCTGATCAAATAAAAATTTCAAAGGACAATTTTTTGAAAATTGGCTCTAAGAGTGCGTATGGTTTTAGATAGAAACTAAGTGGACAGAGGGACCAGGGAATGACAGAATCTTACACAAAGAGAGAGTTAAAATTCTCTTGAAACAGCATTTTAATTCTCTTAACTATCAGGAACCATCCTTAGTCCACTACAGACCCTATTGGAAGTGAAATCATCTCTATGGGGCTGGAAGGCTTGAAAATACGCATACAGAAATGTACACTCATTTGGAAACACAGTCATGACGTCCCACAGACCAGAAAACACACTCTCAAAAACACCCAACAATTCCCATTCATGATATTTGCACAGCAAGGGTTTAAGCAAAATCCTTAACTTTTAAAAGCAGAAAGTGTCTTTAAACTTAAATTGACAAACAAAACTTGAAGTCTTTTAATTTTTTCTTTACAATGTTTCAAGAAAATCTAATCTGAATTTTTCTCTGGCATTCTTGTATTCAAGATGAATAAAAAGCAGGAGTATAGCTACATCAGAAACAGATGAAGAAATTTGAACTCATTATCAGAAGACAGAGGAAACAATTTATATTTATAATATTTATTTATATATATTTATAATTTATGCATATTTATCTACACCAGGATAGAAGCTAATTGAAGTGGCTGTGGCCACCTGTGGCCATTTTGCATAGTTTGGAAAAGTCAAAGTCATTCAAGAAACTATAGACTCATGGTGAAACATATTAGGGTTGGGGCCTATCACCATGGCTTCAGACTCCAGCTTTGTTCCCCCAGTTATTACTCTATAGCACTGGAAAAAATATTTAATTTTTCTGTGTCTCAGTTTCTGCACCTTTAAATTGGGGTAAAAATTAGTTGGTATTTGGATTATTGTCTGGATCACGTTGTCTCTCCTTCTAGTGATGCTGAGAACATATGAGGCATCCCTTCAACACGGTTACTGTACATCCACATAATAGGTTTTTAAAAATGATTTGTAGATTTATTTAATTAAATAAACACTAAAGTAATCCCATTCAAGCTTCATTGAATGAAATATATTCAAAAGAAACTAAGAATCGGAAGGGACAATTTTATGTCGAATGTACTCTTTCATTCCAGTTAAGTACATCAGTAAAACTCCTGAGTATGTGGGAAAAGGAAGCCCTTGGTATCAGCCACAGGATGATGAGCAGATCACACCAGACAGCCTAGAGATGCCCTCCAGGGGGGATGACAGATACTCAGAGATACTCAGACATTTCCTGCCTTACAGTAGATACTAAATAATAACCTAAAGTCAAGTGAAGAAGCCAGCCCAGCAGCAAACAAGTGGATCTAATGGACACTTCCCCCCTAATTGACTTCTTGCCAATTGTGTCATGGGGACTTGACTGGGGCAATCTTCCATTCTGTGTTCCTGCAACTTTATATCCTAGGTTATATCCCAAAGACTAGGTACGGACTCTTATTCTAAGATGAGGAGTCATCGAACTAACAGGAGATATTGGCTAAATGAGGAAGATCTGTTTGATACTAGATAAGTATGGATACAAGAAAGACTATTTGGAGCAGCTCTCATGGGAATACGATGAAAAGGTGAGTGTAAAGCACTTGGCACATTGCAAGCTCTAAGGAAATAACTGTCGCGTGATGGTTTTTAGACAAGTACTTGAAATAATTGCAGCAATTTTTATAATTATATATGCATAGCAATATTTTTAACATAATGTTTCATGGCAATTTTAGCTAACAAGTCCAAAGAAGGAGAAGAATTATGATTAGGATTGAATGTTAGAGAATAAAAACACTGTGGACAAAGGGAGAGTGAGACCCAAGGCAGTTGTCATAAACCCTACAGTGTACTACTAGGAATTTTTTGCATATGAGCCAAAGAATAGAAAGGGAGGTGGGTTATGTCCAAAGAGCAAAAATGAGACAAATATAGTTCCTGAGGCCCATTTCTGCAACCCCGTTCCTCATTTCATCTTTTATCTACTTGCACCTCATGAGACCTTTGCTACATGCAAACGATGTGCGTCTTTTAGCAATCAGACGTCCTCCATCAAAAATGGAGACCTTGTTCCACGTCCTGTATTACCAAAAGGAAATAAACCTGCCCATGTGACACATATATCTTTAAAATCTCTAGCTGCCTTCTTTACTCGGGATATAGATATTCTTAACTGCTAGAGCTTTTGGGGGGACACAGCCTGTTATAGGTTGACTGGGTCCTCTCCAAATTTACATGCTGAGGGCCTAATCCCCACTGAGACTATAATTAGAGATAGGGCCAGTAAGGGGGTGATTAAGGTTAAGGGTGGAGTCCTAATCCTATAACACTGATGAGAAGAGGAAGAAATACCTGAAATCTTTCTCTCCACACGCTCATATGTAAGAAAGACCAGGCGAGAAAGCAGCCCCTGCAAACCAGGTAGGAAGTTCTTACCAGAAACCCACCCTGTGGCACCTGGGTGTTAGCCTTACAGCCTCCAGAACTGTAAAAAGTAACTACATTTCTGCTGTTTCTACAACCCAGTGTGTGGTTTTGTGTCAGGGTCACCAGAGAAGATGATACACAGCCTTACAAAGGACTGGATAAAATGATGGGAGCTCCAGACGTCCTTAAAAACAAGATAACTAAATAGAACGTGTAAGATGTGGATTTTTTTTTTATAAGCTCTTCAAATTAATCCACGTAAAGACTAAGTTAAATGTTTTTTAAATTCTGCACACTAAAAAATTAATAGATTACTGGGCTATCAAAGCGTTTGCTGCTCAAGTATTAACTGTTAAACAAGGAGAGAAAATTTTGCAAAAGCTACTTAGACCACGATTTTGAATCTATTCATCAATTCTCAGGATATAGGATCATTAATAGGAAGAGAAGGAAATCTAGAGAGGAGATTTGGGATCGTTATGGGAGGCAGTGAGGCCTTGTTATTCTTGTCTGTGTTGCAATTAGCCAGTTAATTTTACAGAAGAAATCAACTGAGATTCTCTCTTCCTTTAAATTGAAAATAAAAATTGTATATATTGTATATACATTGTGGAATTATTCCATCAGGCCAATACATGCAGGTGTAACCTCAACACTTATCTGTTTGTGGTGATACTTAAAGTCCACTCTCCTAATGATTTTTAAAATGTAATAAATTGTTGTGAACAATAGTCATTATGTTGTAAGCTGAGCCAAGCACAGAAGAACAAATACTGTGTGATTTTACAGTATTTTAAGATATATTTGAAGTTTAAAAAAAGTTTAACTCATCGAAGTAAAGAGTAAGAGGGTGGTTTCCAAGGTCTTGGAGTAGTGGGGATATAGTGGTCAATAGATACAAAATTTCAATTAGATAGAAGGAATAATTTCTATTGTATGATGTGAGATTCCTCTTTAAATCATGATGATTGATTATAGGAACATCCACTACTTTCAGATTTTTGGTTTCCAATTTGGAATATTTGTAGCCCAAACCTCCCAAACTTCCTACAAAGTTGTTTTCCACTATAGTCAATAGGTGACGTCTTCTTAGGGAGGATTGATAGGATAAAAGATAAACATCAAGAAAAAAAATTAAAAAGCTGATCAAATTGAGGGTAATACAAAAAGCAAAAGTTAAAACATTTTAAAATAAAAGAACTTTAAAGTAAAATTAGATAGCTGACTGAAAAAAAAATTAAGCCTTGAAATAAGTAGAATTGCTTAAAAATAGTTGAGACCTCTTAGAAATGTTTCTCCATGAATGAAGGAAGCAAAGGAATTAATTATGCCCTGCTGAATATTTCATCTTTATGCATGGATGTATTTCCTAGCATTCACCAGCCCTGAAAAATTCTCCCTCTCACCTAACTTTTCTTATCATTTTCCTAAACAGATACCTCAGATACCATTGTGTAAGCAATTCTTCCAAACACATATTTACCTACCCAGAGCAATTTTTAAACAATTTCATGGCTTGTGGAAATCTGACCTCAAAACTTTGGCAAATTGCTAGGCCTCGTCCAATATTTTTGTTCCTACATTTTTTTATGATCTGGTTATCCCCATAATTTCGGGGTTGAATTTGCTTTCCAGGTAAATTTACATCACTTGCATTCCCAGTGTTCTTCTCTCAAACTAAAAGTTCAACTTAAGTTGATGGTTTAAAAAAGGGAGATTTCAGCTGCCTGGGGCATAGAGGAGAATCTCCAAAGCCTGTATCAAGTAATTGAAAACAAATTGTGCGTTTTTTCAAGGGCTTAACTCTACCTGCTACTTTGAATGATTTAATCTTTATCTTGTTATGTCACCTCTCACAAGATTGTTTGCAAAATATAGGTTTGCCAATGGCACATGAACTCTGCTGCTCCTGTTTTCTGTTGCAAAACATTAAGAAGTTATTTTTCCCCTTCTTGTCTATGCTGAGAACCTAGTGCTGCCTTGATTGTAATCATCCATCCATGCTCTACACATTTAAGTGAGTTTTTAACCTCTTCTCTCTGAATTTCTATGCTCCCATCCTTTGAATGTGGATAGTAAGATCATCTATAGAGAATCACAGCAATAATGTGCGTGAGACATAGATTGCTAATTATTCCCCAGGGACCATTCTTACTTTCTTCATTTTAATAATTCAACCTCTATCTTCCAACTGACCACACAGCTTCTCAGTTAAACCCTATTTGACAGGTGATTTGAGCGATGTGTTCAACTCTTGGGTGGTATCCTTACAAGGAAGTTTCTTGTTCTCTCTGTCCTCTTTCTTCCTTTCATGGGCTGGGTCATGTCCATGGTGGTGATGAGCCAACTTTATAAAGCAGACAAGGGAACGCGCTGGGGAATGATAGAGAATAAGGAAGACTCAGGTACAAAGTGTTATGGAGTTAACACACTGAACTACTTTTCAGGGAAATTTCACAAAAGTAAGAATAGAGCCTTCTATCTTAGTACAAGAACCAACCCCAAATCCAGAGTTATTGTATAAAGCATGTCATGCAGACACCACAAGACAGAATGCAATGCCTTAGTTAATTCTCTCTCCTTCCCTTTTCTAGGACAGTGGTTCTGAGTCTGCACTAAGGGCTCCCAAACTCTGGCTCTGTTTTTCAAATCCAAATATGCCTTGCATATAAGAATCACACTACAGCACAAGGCAAGATCCAAACCAAAACATTACCAGGGTCCTGCACATTTATTGAGATAACCATCCCATTTTAAAGATGAGGAATATAGGACTCAAAAGAAGTAGCTTTTTACTTTATCATGCCCTATTTGGGGGAAGAGAAAATGATGAGACTGTCAAACTGGAGAAACTGTTAAACACAAACATGCCCTTTCAACAGAAAACATTTAAAATATCTGTTAGTGGTATGATAATTAGGGAAGACTATTAAACAGCACATGCTGTAAGGAAGGAGTGTCCCCATTAAAGGAAAATAATATCAAAATAGTCAATGAGTGTATTAACTGTAAACATGCAAATTTTGTGAAAGTGTTCCTCAGATACACAAGCTATTTGATCATGCATTTTAATGCCTAAAATTTCCTTGCTCTTCCCCCTTTGATTGGGCCCATCTTTAGGTATTAATTCAAATACTGCTTTCCTTCCGAATTAGTTTTGATTTTCTAAGACAGTGGTTCTCAACCTTCCTAATGCCATAGCCCTTAATGGGTCACGACCCATAGGTTGAGAAGCACTGTTCTAAGGCTTTTAGACACTTGCTATGCCATATTTTCACGTAATGGATTGTAACACTGATCACATCCTCGTATGCATCTCTTTCCCCAAAGGCAAAAACAACTTGATTTCCTGGGCCTCTAGCTCAGGTCCTAATTGGTGTATAGTGAGTAACAAAGAAATATTTCAAAATAAATAATGTCAATAATAATCTCAGTCCTTGCAATGTGCCATTCTTAGTGCTACTCATCTCACTTGATCCCATGAGGTGGGGAGGACTATCATCAGCTCAGATACGTGCATGAAATGCTGAAGTTTAAATGATTTGTTCAAGATTACAAAGCCAAATCAAAAGAAGATTAGAACCAAGGTTTGCATGATGCCAGTTCATTGACACTCAACCATCACTTTGTAGGCTTCCTTAGTTGACAAGTTGAAACAATATTCAAATAAGTGCTATATGCTTCTCATTGTACTAGGCACAGAAGGTTATAAAAATTATTCTCTCCAGAATATTCTTGGGCTGGATAAGTGGCCTGTAATCTTAGCAATGTGAAAGGCCAAGAAGGGAGAATTGTGTGAGGCCAGGAGTTCAAGAGCAGCCTAGGCAACAGCCTTTCTCTCTATCGATTTTGTTTAAAGAAGACTAAGAAAGAGAGAGAGAAGGAGGAGGAGGAGAAATAGGAGAAAGGCAAAAACAATCAGCCCAGCATGGTGCCAGGTGCCTTCAGACCCAGCTATGTGGGAGGAAGAACTCCTTATAGTAGGAGGGCCACTTGCCCCCAGGATTTTGAGGATATAGTGAGCTATGATGTTGCCCCTGCACTCCAGCCTGAGCAACAGAGTTAGACCCTGTCTTGGGGGAAAAAAAAAGTCCAGATATTCTACTGAAAGGAAGACAAAAACACACACATATACAAATGCCCTATTTGGGGGAGGAGAAAATGATTAAATACCAATAAACAACCCCCAAATAGTTAATCAATTTTTTTTTCTCTTTTTTTTTTTTAATAATTTTATTGAATCATAATTATGTACATTGGTGCAATCACAGGGCACAATTCATATACATTCAGAAATATTTTGATCAAGGAAATGCCATGAATAGTTAATCAATTTTGTTTAAATTCATGATGGTACATAATGAGGTTCAATGATCTGCCATATGATGATCATGTAAATACTCCCCTCTACATTAAAAAAAAAAAGCAAATTTTCTTTCTAGCTTCTAGAATGATGAGCTGCTTATTCATAGAAATAACCAGGCTTAAAAAAAAAATAGATTATGAGCTGGAATTAGCATAGATTTTCAAAGAAACAAATCATGCCAGAAAATATGATTTTTTTGGTCATACCATTTGGAGACATATCAATAGTGAAAGCATTGCAGAAGTATCGGGTCATATTTGATTTATTCAGCCCAAGTTAGTGTCTCAGGAAAACTTGCTCTCATATTAGACAAAATTACTACAGGTGTCGGATGAGCACTGTCAAATAGATCGCTCGCTCACAGGAAGACCATAAAACACAGCATAATCACAAATTGCCTGGCATTTAGAGGAAAAGGCCTGAACTATCAGAGTTTATGAAACAGACAACCTAGAAGTGATGACTGTTCCTGAGAGTTCTGTAAACCTAAATAGAGAAAATCATAACTCTCTTATGAACTAGAAGCTGAAATGCAAAATGAAATGATAGTCAGATAGTCTGTTTCACCTACCTAGTATTTTTATGTCTGTATGTGCTAACATGTTTTATTATTTTCATGATTCATTTAATAAAATATTAATATGGGGAATAGGTAAGAAGACAGTTCACATTTACTTGGAGCCTACGATATGCGGATATGCCATCCTTTATGTTAGGAGTTATTCCTGTTTGTTTATGTATTTATTTATTTTTGAAAGGGCAATATAATTCTTCTGCACTTGAGAGCCTGGTTTCATATGTGAGCTGTGTGTCTTTGGCCAAGTCATATAACTTATCTGTTCCTCTTAAGGTTGCTGTGAGGACTAATTACGTTCACAAGTGCAAAGGGCTTAGAACACAGTCTGCCACATGCAAAAGCATTGATTATTGCTGTCATCACCATCATTATCTTAGTCTTATGAAGCCGCCAAGTGGTAGGTAAAAAATGGGGTGCCTTAGTGTCAATGAGGACTGAAGTCAAGCTGTGTTCCACTGGTCTCTATTTTGTGACCTGTGGCCAGTCTGTTAAACTCTTTGCTTCAGTTCCTTCATAATTAAACCAGCGATCATACCTGTCTTTTAAGATTGCTATGAAGATGAAAGGTAATGAATTCAATTTACTTATCACCATGCCTGGCAAAATAAAAATTCTCATCGAGTAGAAGCTGTTATTGTTAGGAAAATTGCATTGCCCTTGGAGCTGCCTGCTTCAATTTCAAATGCCAATGGTTGTTCAGAAGTTATTTATATTTTTTAATAAAAATTTTTGATTGTATGTTTATAATCTTCCATGATTAAAAGCATATACATCCATAATCCCCAACCCAGCAAACTTGTATCCCTAAAGCCCTGAGCAAGTCTTTCTTCTATATTACCTTTTATACTGCCCTATTTATTGGAGACATACCAGATGTTTGGAGAGAAGAGAGGTCATTTAAACTACTGTTCAGTGTCAGACACGGTAAATTACTTATCCTACACAAATACATTCTTAAGATTTAGAAGAATTTTGTATTGCTGTTGCTTGCTTTAAAATCAGAGATAATATTGTGTGACACAATTTTAATTTACAACTTTCAGAAGTGATGTCTGTTTCCATACTTGAAAATGCTAACATGTCTTTCTTTGAGGTTTGTTGTTTATTTAAAAATTCACTTATTCTCTATAAATTCCATCTATCATTAATTTAACTAAAAGCACTTAACATTTCCTAATGACCTATTGAGTGCTAGGACCTGTAATAAAAATACTAAGTATAGAAAGTCAAGTCCCTGTTCTCTAGAATTTTAAATCAATAGGCAAATAAAGACAAGTTAGAGATCATAATAATTATTAGAGCAGTGTCGTTGTATAGTTAGCTGCATTTCTAAAGTGTCCAAAGCTATTAGTATTTATTATTATAAAATCAAGATTAACTATAGATCTTCAACTCAAAGTGTACAATTCTCACACAATATAAAGTCATACACTACTTTAGGTCTTTTAAAAATGAGTTATCTCAGAAGTAATTAATTATGCAGGTTCAAATCTTCTAGTTTAGTTTTTTTTTTTAATTTCTTTGCTCATTTGCTTTTACCATTTGATTCATTTACTCCATCAGACTGCTTTGTGGTTGAGTGAGAGGATATGGATATGGTAGAATCCAGGATATGGTAGAGTCCCAGGATATGGTAGAATTTTTCTGTCAATAAAGAATGTTCTGTTTTGCAAGAAAATTTCGGCATTTTCCTGAATCTAAGGTAAAAATATATGAAAGTGGGATAATTTACTATAAACTGAGATGTGTTAGAAAAATGTAAATGTAAAATATGTCATATGGTAAATATGTGTTATTTAAAAACAGGTGCTCTATAAATATTTATTGAATAAAATCACATACCATGTTTACTGAGGAGAGTAAGGTGTTTGAAAACAGATAATGAGTCTAGGAAAGTGGATAAAACGTGGCCCCAAATGTCATCCAGCCTTACATCTAAAAGACAGGAAGAAAAATATGGGCACTTCCTGGCCTTTCTGTACTGTCGGATGAAACTCTTGCAAAGTAATGATGACAGAGTAGCCATCTCAGAGTCTCCACGCTTTATACTAGACAATTTTCATGTACATTATTTCTTACTACCTTCCCTCAATATATTTCAGGAATGGAGGGCAGATCTCCTTTTATTTATTTTTAAATGAGAGCTCCAACACTCATAAAAAGAGTTTTTAAACTGTTTCATAACTAGTAACTAGTGGCATAGAAAGTAAGGTTGAATGTCTTCTGACTCCATAATGCAATCTTCCAGGAGGAATATGTAGGCCATTTTTTGACTATTTTAATTCCGGGGCTACTTATACTCTTCTAAAATTATATACCTGCCTCATGATCTAGATGATTCCAATATGCTTACATGGGTTATTCTTCCTCCCTTTGACCTCTCAGTTTCTTGTAAACCTCTCCTCTGGCATTGATGCCAGCACGCCTACCACAGTCACTCATCCCCATGACTACACCTCAATGTTACCATTTCCTGCTGTGGGGATCATGGAAAGACGATCAGGCAACCCTCCCCCCTTGACTAGCATCTCTTCTCTTTCTACCTGCTCTCTCTGTTGTTCCAATTCCACCCTCCTGCTGCATCATGTCCTAAAATTCACTCATCTTACTATTTTTCTCTTTTCACCTTGAAGTGCTCAACAGGTGTACTTATTATTGCCTCTATTCCCTCAACTCCTTTGTCTATCTCTGTTTTTCTTATGCGTAGGTCACTATGAAAGTTTTGAGACAGACTGTGTTATGCTTTATTATTTCATTTCCAAGAAACAGTCATCAGCATCCTTTCTGATTCACCTGTGCAAGTTTCAACATGCTGGGCTTATCAGTGCTGCTGGAAGGCTTCATTTTTTTCCATTGCATGGGCATTTCTGGATTTTTGTGCATCTCAAAACTCTTTTTACACCCCAGGAACTATTACACTGATATGAAAACTGACAGGGAAGACTGGTGAAGATTTATAATACATCCCATTGGTATACAGAGCTAGAAAAACAAAATTCTATCTCCTTAGCAGACTGAGAGGAAGTGACCCTCACTATCCTCATTTCATATGAGAGAAAAATGGTTCCTCATGGGATTAAGTGACTTTCTCAATATCAAAACAAAGCACAGTCATAATTTAAATCCACATTCTCAGAGGAGACAAAAGTTGGTTGAAAGGCAGAGTCTTAGGAATGCAGAAACCCCTAATTGTAATTTAAAAATAGAATCTCAGAAGGAATTTAATGGAATTACTTAGAAAAGTAATCGGCAAATCAGAAGCATTATATATGTGCTGCCTATTGAAATATTTAAAAATAATGTATTTTCATCTATTTATTTATTTATTCATACAATAAACTGGTTCACTATAAGACCAATTCAGCAAAAATTATACTTCATCATTCTTTGCATGTACTTGAGATAGTGAGAGAACACAGAAGGCGGAAAAATTGCTGTAAGCAAAAGTTATGTTCAGCAGGGTAGTGAGAATGAGTAATCCTTCAATGGCTCAGTGTTAAATTCAGAGTTCTTTTGGATACAAAGAGTAAATGTTCATGTCAAAAACCTAACTACTAAAAGGAACAAGTATGGTTGGGATTTATTACAGGAGTACAGAAATTTCTCAGAATTTTAAGACTGAAATGAAAATATGTCCAGACATATCCAAGTTAAACACAGGAAATCAGAAATTTACAACCAAGGCCACTCTATTAATCTCTTCGTGGTCCATCTCGTATCTTTTGTGTTCAGTAGTCTGCTGACCCACTTCCCTCTTCAACAGGTGTCTGTTTGTTGCCTTGCTTGACTGCTAAGTGCAGAAGGTAAAACCATGAACACAAACAAACATGGTCTTTGTTCTTAGGAAACCAAAGGTTACTGCTTAGAGGACAGGTCAGATTGATGTCAAGTAATCACAGAAATGTGAGTAGATAATAGAACACATGTTATTCTGGACTTCTTAAGCTTCAAGACTATATAAAATACTTGACCTTGCCAAAGAAATAGGGAAAATTTTATTGAAAATGAAACAGCTGAGGGGGTTCTGAGTAAGATGGCAGATTAAAAACAGCTCCTTACAAGCTACTTGCAGAGAGATGGTGGAACTAGAACTCCAGCCACCACTGACTGTGGAAACTTTCACAGGGACATCACTACAAGGGCAATGCATCAGTGGGGAACTCCAGAAGCTGGCAAGGGGGTCTGGAGCTGAGAAAAGCTGGCAGAGAAGGCAAATGCTGGCATACAGGCAGGGACTAGCTGACCATCCCTCAAGAGGTCTGGGGACAGGAAAGGGCTGTCCTACAATTTATTGATTTTTGGACTAACCAGCCCCAGCAAGCATTTTAAACTGCTTAAAAGACTGAGGGGACTTGAACAGCATCCTGGGTGGGATGGATTTCCCATTGGCTTGGCTGATAACTGGGCACTGCCATTGTGAGAAGGCCAGGCTGGAGGAACAGTTTACAGGGTCCTAGTGCATGCTGGCTCTGGCACACTTGCTGAGCTGGGGCAACCATTCTTGAGATAAGCTGAGTGGACCCTGCACCCCCAGGAAGCCCATATTTTTGTGCCTCCTAAAGAAGTGTCAAGAGCTTTAAGAACCCAATCAAGTGGGGACTGAATGCTGATGAAGCAACCAGGCTCTGACTGAGGGCAAATAAGTCAGAAAGATGGGACCCAATCTCCTCTGGAACTAGAAAGTGGCTTCCAGCTTGCATCTTTATACAGCAAAAGTAGTGAATGTGTTCTCAGTCTCCAAACACGGTAACACTACCTGGTGTCTGGGCAATGTGTGTGTGTGTGTGTGTGTGTGTATTTCATTCATTTTTTATTCCTTTTTATAATTTTTTCAGTTTTTTTTCTTTCTTTTTTTTTTTGGTTGTTGTGGTAGTTATTCTTGGGATTTTTTTCTTATGTTGTATTTTTATTTTTTCATCTTTACTTTCTTCAATAGCAAGGGCTGCTCTATTTTTCTTATAGTTTTCAGCCTCTTTTATTCTTTCCTCCTTTTTTACTTCTCTCCTTTTTTCTCTCTTTTAGTAGAGATTTTTTCTACTTTTCTCCTTTTTCCCACATAAATTTCTCATACAACAGTTAAGATACCCCTTTGTTTCTTTATCTTTTATATTGTATTTTAAATTTTCTGTTATTTATTCTTATGTTTTAAATATTTTTGTCCTTTCCTTTGAGTGCTGCAGGGTCAAGGAATTGGTCTGGCTGGGGATTCATGGTATTGGTCTCACTTAGGGACATCATGAGCTCATGGTCTAGGGTATCCTTGTAGCTTTGGCTTTTGGAAAGACAATATTGGTAGGTACCCACTGTAAATACTGATTTTTTTCTTTTTCTTCTGCATTTCCTTAAAGTGGGGTCTTGATATTGCAAGTAAGGAGCTGGTAAAGAGCTCCTGACTTCAAAAGACCAGCCCAACCTGGCCTCCCAAAGGCCTGGATTTACAGGTACAGTCAAAGAACCCTGCTGATCACCATTTTTCCTGCCCGCTCTTTCACTCTTTGGTCCTTTTTCTCTCCTTATTTTCAGTTTTTGCTTTCATATCCCCTTCTTTTTTTTCTTTTTGTCTTTTTTTCCCTTTCTCCCTTCTTGTTCTTTACCCTTCTCTTCCCTTTAGCTTTGTACCAAAAGTACACTTCAGCACCTAAGCTCTTATACAAGATAATTTAAAGCAAATGAGATAGTGAGAGAGATAGAAGAAAAAAGTAAGAGACGGAAGTGAACAATAAGAAGAAAACACCCATGGAGGAGAGCCAACAGAAAAATTCTGGAAACATAAAATCAAAACAAAACAATCCTCACAAGGAACCATGATGTAACCACCAAGAGGATTCCAGCTATAAAGGAGGTGAAGGATCTCTATAAAGAAAATTATGAAATCCTAAGAAAGGAAACAGCAGAGGATCTTAACAAATGGAAGAACATACCATGCTCATGGCTGGAAAGAATCAACATTGTTAAAATGTCTATACTTCCCAAAGCAATCTACCTTTTTAATGCCATCCCTATTAAGGTACCAACATCGTACTTTCAAGACTTGGAAAAAATAATTCTGCGTTTTATATGGAAGCAGAAAAAACCCCGTGTAGCTAAGGCAGTTCTTAGTAATAAAAACAAAGCTGGGGGTATCACCATTCCAGACTTTAGGCTGTACTACAAAGCCATAGTGGTCAAGACGGCATGGTACTGGCACAAAAATACAGACATAGACATTTGGAATCGTATAGAAACCCAGGAAATGAAACTAACAACTTACAACCACCTAATCTTCGACAAACCAGTTAAGAACATACCTTGGGGGAAAGACTCCCTATTCAATAAATGGTGCTGGGAAAACTGGATATCCACATGTAAAAGACTGAAACTGGACCCTCACCTTTCTCCACTCACAAAAATTGATTCAAGTTGGATAAAGGACTTAAATT
>CAUYON010001996.1:0-12479 GCA_963573935.1 Arctocebus calabarensis
TATTGAATCATAATTCTTTACATTGGTGCAATCATAGGGCGTGATTCATAAACATTCAGAAATGTTTTCATCGTACTGTTACAGGTAGCCTTCATGGCATTTTCTTGATCACTATATAAAGACATTGATAATCTACATTTATTAAGTTTCCCCAGTACCCTGCTAAGATGCACCGTAGGTGTGATCCCACCAATTGCCCTCCCTCCACCCAGAGTCTTCATGGTTTTTAACAAAGGAAATCCCAAGTGGGAACCACTATCCCAAAGTCATTTTCCAGCCTTCCTTAACCTGGCTAAGCTTGTGAGTTAGTTTTAGCAAACAGAATACAAAAGAGACAGATGACACTGCCTCTTATTTGGATTCCTAAGGAGCACTGCTTGTGCTTCACCATCCAATCTTCCCTTTTCCTCCAGGTGAAAGATGATAGCGAAAGAAAAAGAAAATCTGGAACCACGAGTCATTCTGTAGTTAGAAAACAAAACAGCAGTTTCAGCAGCTCTTTGCCTTCCTCCTAGACAACTATAGGAAAAGTGGTAATTTTATAACCTTTTAAAATTAAAATGAACCTCTGCTTTCATTTTACCTAAACATTTTCCTTCTCTCTTCCTGCATAGGAATCTGTACTTCATCCTGGAACAAAATCTTTCACGCCTGTTCCCGATCATTCACGGCTATTTTAGGCTATTCCTAAAATGAATTTCTTTTGCATACTGTACATTTGTACATATGCTTCTTGGAGGATCCCACAAGAACAGTGACTCTTATTTCTTCATCTTGAGGTCTAAACAATCATTTAATATGACACCATGACTACTATTTCATAACTATCACAAAGAATTACTTATTATGAGCTACATTCCTTCCTTGAACGAGAAAGGAATCAGAAGAAAAAAATGCATTGATGAGAAAAGCAGATTTTAGTTAAACCAGGATTAATAAGCATGACTTTTTTGTTCCCTAAGGAATATAAGAGACAATTTTGGTGTGCAGCAAATAGAATAAATGAATGTATTTGGTTTGTTTTATAGTCAATCTCAGAATCTCCATTCTGATACTCAATAGTCATTGTAAAACTGCGGAAATCAGATAGTACCCAAAAAGGGAAAAATTTCATGTACTCCACTAATATTCTATCTTGAAAACTCTGATAATTTAGTTAAACAAAGGATTCAGAAAAATTATTTTATGAAAGTAACAATTAACTGTTTTTGCTTTTACTTTTCTTTTGGCTGTGCAATGTGAAAACACTCAAAGGTATTAAAAAGTTTCGGCTCGGCGCCTGTGGCTCAACGGGCTAAGGCGCCAGCCACATACACCTAAGCTGGCGGGTTCGAATCCAGCCCCCGGGCCCGCCAAACAACAATGACGGCTGCAACCAAAAAATGGCCGGGCGTTGTGGTGGGCGCCTGTAGTCCCAGCTACTTGGGAGGCGGAGGCAAGGGACTCGCTTGAGCCCAGAAATTGGAGGTTGCTGTGAGCTGTGATGCCACAGCACTCTACCCAGGGTGACAGCTTGAGGCTCTGTCTCAAAAAAAAAAAAAAAAAAAGGTATTAAAAAGTTTAAAATGGTTTTTTTTGTTGTTTGTTTGTTTTTGGCTGAGGCTGGGTTTGACCTGCCACCTCCAACATATGAGGCCAGTGCCCTACTCCTTTGAGCCACAGACGCCACCCAAATAAGCTTTTTTTTTGGTACTCAAAAGTTCATATTTGTCTTAGGGACAAAAGTCACTAGATGCATATGTCAAAATTAAAATAGAAAAACAATTGCCACTAATTTTGTTTTGTTGCAATTAGAAAAAAAATACTTACCTCTTCTGCATGAATGCCACACAACTTGTTTCCTGACAACAGTTTGTTTTTCAAGCTTTTATTCTGAGGAAAGCAACACAAAGGAATGAAAAATGTTTAAAATGACAGTATGGTAATAGGATTGATTTGATTATTATAAAACATACACAGGCATTAAAATATCACATTGTACCCTATGAATACTTAAAATTATTATGTGTAAATTACGAATAAAAAATCATTTGAGAAAGATAAAATTTGAGTGGGCCTCACATTTAACTTCTGCTTATTATATTATATGTTATTTTGTAAAGATAAGTTCCTTTTCAAATCAGCAATATTCAATAGCTTCGGAAAGCAACCCTCTCAACTGCTAGCATCTACTCCGACTACTCTCTGGGTACTGTTGATCTTATACACTAATCTAATGTAGCCACCAAACTGTCACAGGGGTGTATTCCCTCCAAAGTCTATAATTTTAGTGTCCTCTTACCATCCCGATGCCCGCACCTTGCACCCAAAGAGCTACTTGAGGCTAAAAAGACATTTTGTCTTCCAGGCCTCAGAAGTGTGCTCTTTCTGCTGGGTGCAGGGAAACCCACATCCATCACCCCTTTGAATTTCCCACAAGTGACCTATGTTCAAAGAAAAACGCTTGTTCCTCTGATACTTCTTAACTATTTAAGCCTAACCCTTCATAGCTGTGAGCTAAAATAAAATTCTAGGCCTTCTGATCGGATTCCCTCTTGGACAAGGAGACACCAGGGAACCCTTAAAACTGAGCTCCCACAGATCATGGCTGAGAGATCAAACATGTCTCATTATACCCCTTCCCACATCAACCACCATTAGACTTTATTCCCTAACGGTTAAACAGAGTCAGCCCTTTGAAAAAACTATTTCTCACCCTGATTTCAACCCACCACCTAATGTACAGCTTGCTTTTATGGTCTCTGTACAATTGACCAGCATTGAGACCACTGACCATGGAATGGTTTTGACCAGTCCATGGAGGACGCACACAGAAGGTTTTGGTGTCTGCTGCTTTGCCTTTTCCTGACAGAGAGCCAAACCCCACACCCTCAGGTCAGGCTAAGGCAGTCGTTTTCTGAACCAGATTCCACGAAGGGTCAGGAAGCTCAATTGCAGAGGCCTGTCTCTCCTTTCATAAACATTCATGACTCCTGAAATTGCATCCCAGACAATCTTCTACCACCCTGCTCAGCACACGTTCCTGCTGCCTGTACGGTTCCTTCACATGTGCATTTCCAGCAGCGGACAGAGGCTCTGCCTATCAGCCTATCAGCATGCAACCCTCCTCCAGGCTGCAACCCTTTATAAAAAAACGAAGCTCTCCTTTCCAATTTACAAACCCCACCATTTCTTTAGTGGGCGTAGCTATTTAATTATATCTGCCTCATTATGCCCAGGATTGTTGCCTTTTACCTTAATAACTAAAGCACCTACATGTCCTCTACATGTGCAGGTTAAAGCAGAACAGAAAACTCTGTAAACCCACATCTTTGGATTTCATACTGACTCCACGGAAGTATATAATGTACTGGAAAAATGCGCCTCCTACACAATGACTTATCCGAAAAGAGCCAATCCGAAAGAGAACAAGGAGCAAATTGAGCAACTTTTAATGCACAGCAAATGTACAAGGGAATGGCCAAATATGTCAATTTTAAGACCTTTTCACTTGCAATTTTTACCGGTTTTTGAACATCTTTACTATTTTTTCTTAAATAGTGCAGTGAGAGGGTACAACCATAGCAATTTGAAACTATCCTTTATCATTTTTTATTTTTTTAGCTAAGAGTCGAAATTCTAAAAAATCTAGATTGGAATTTCAATGCCATGAAATATTTCACATAAATGGAGAGTATCATCTTGATTTATACCGATAATCTTTTCCCAAATATTTACATTCATCATATAACAGGACGAAATACTAAAGATTTCAAAGAATCAGCTATACATTAGTCTCATATTTAAAGGCATGTGCACAAAATTAAGGTGGTATATACATATACTGATTCATTTTAGCCCAGCAGGGTTGCTAGGATTGCAGGGTTAAAAAAAAAAAATCTCTCTTTAAAATTAAAAGATGAGTGACATGCATTTGATGTGATGATTTGTTTCAACACAAACCATGCACTCTTGAGTAACATTATTATAAATAAGAAATGATTATAAATTTTAAATTAATAACATTAAAAATCAATGTATATAGACAGAGCTATTTGAAATTTGCATTTCTAGTATCTTGAAGCCTTCCCTTGCTTTTTCCATTTGTTTCTTTATTATTTTGTTTGTTTGTTAGCTCACTTATTAAAACCATCAATGCATGGGGGAAAATTTGAACTTTGATTTGAATGATGAAGATTATAATATGTACAAACTTCCATCTCTCAAAATGGTATAATTTTGTATTTTTTTCTCTGAGAAAGAGTCACATTTTAAGTAGGAAAGACTACACAGGACCAATTTTTTAGCTAATCTTTATCTTATAATAATTACATGTCTTCTTATCATGTTATTGAATTCCTGGAATAAATCATTCCTAAAAAATGGAATAGGTTTTTCAATGATTAGGATGTATTTGCCAAATTTAAAGAATGGTAGGCAGCATGGGGCATTCCACACCATTAGTGACGTTAGAGCTTCCAAAAAGATTTTCCACAAAATCACTTAACTTGACGTTACTAAGGCTTTCCACCTTTGAACCCCCCCACCACAAAAAAAGAAAGGAGATTTGAAGCTGCAACAATATGAGTTAAAGAAAATTAAATAGGTTTATCTTGTGAAAATGTTTCATAACTTTTTTTTGAGACAGAGTCTTACTATGTCACCCTTGGTAGAGTGCCGGGGCATCACACCTCATAGCAACCTCAAACTCTTGGGCATAAGTGATTCTCTTGCCTCAGCCTCCCAAGTAGCTGGGACTACAGGTGCCTGCCATGACGCCAGGTTATTTTTTGGTTGCAGTTGTTTAGTTGGCCCGGGGCCGAGTTCAAAAGCGCCACCCTTAGGGTATGTGGCTGGCCTCGTAACCATTGTTCTACGGGTGCTCAGCCTCTCAGAAGGCTTATTATATTTTTAGGCTTGGCATAAATTATTTCCCCAAATTAGACAATGAAACACTTTGAAGGAAACAGTCTATCTCTTTACTAGAATGTAGAAATCTAAAGGTATATTAGCTAACATTTGACTTTAATAAGCAAAGCAATAAAATCACATTAATGTATTTTTAGATAGTGTTAAAAACAAAATTATTGACATTTGTTAAAATATGAAGGAAGGGTTTATTCAGGATTTTTGCAATATATTGGTGTCAATATTGGTGCAATATATTGGTGTCATGTGTATTGTCATAATGGAGGGAGATGGCACTCAACTCTAAATAGAGCAAAGACACCAATGGGTTTATAGCCAATGATTAGAATTAGGCAGGTTGGGGAATGAAAACTCACTAAGAGGAGATATCATGGGTAAGAGGCATTCTTGTGAAACCAGCTTAACAGGATTATTTCTGCAGGCTAGATCTCAGAGTGTGGGATAAGGAATTTTATCAGATTCACATATGGGGGGGGGACTCCCTAAAGTGACTTAATGAAATCTTTGCTATAATTGGACTAGGTAGGCAAAGAACTAAACCCAGTTTAAAGGAGGGTTCAGGAAAATTTGTTTAAAGTTTGACCCTTATAGTTAAAGATGCACTTTTTTTAAAAAAAGAAAAATAAAGTCAAGAGAAACTAATGTTTAAAAAAAATAGTTTGATATTAGGGACAAATTATCGTTCAAGTGAAGACAACAACCTATTTATTGCACAGGAAGACTGGGAAAGGGGAGAGGGAGGGAAGAGGAGGGAGAGGGTGGGGGGAGATGGGACAAAGGATGAGATCACATGTGTGGTACATATTCAAAGGGTCAGGAGAAAACTTCTAAACAAGGATCAAAAATGTTTTCATATAGTAAATGAGAAAATATCATGAATGGTATGTCAATCAGGTTGATAAAATGTCTCAGATTGCATGTGAAGCCCCCACACTGTACCCCATGGTTGAACTAATGTACACAGCTATGATTCAATAAAAAAAAATATTGATGTTTGAGTAATCACACATTTTATGCAGAAAGAAATATGACTAATAAGGGAAAAACTGAATTGCATTAGCAGTCTTGGCCATACAACGCACTGTGGAGAAATAAAAAGATTGATCTGTTAGAAAATTGACCTATATAAATGCCCATGATGAATAGTTACAGCTTGCATTGTAAGAACTTAAAATACTCTAGACATTGTGCATATATTTATTTCTTTAATCCTAAAAATAATCCTATGAAGTAAAGACTATTCTTATCCTAATTTTGAAGGGGAGGGAAAAAAGGCATAAAGCAGTTAAGTAATTTGCTCAAGGTCACAGGGCTAATGAATTATTATTACAAAAAGCATATGATTTCAAGAAAACCAAACATACTTTTCTTAATTCTATATGAATTTAAAACATTTTGGTGAGATTTGCAGATATTTCACAGTTATAAGACCTGTTGGTATTTTCGGAAGTCTTTTTATCCTTCCACTTCCAAGAGAGACTGTTCAATAAAGAAAAATATACAGTTTGAAAACTATATATATATATATATATATATAATTTTTAAAATTTTGTAAATTTTGTGCAATATTTGGTGTTAAATACCAGGTGTTTCTGAGTTTCTGAAAGATAATAACAATTCATGGAAGCAAATGGATTCTAATGAATGGGCAAAAAAACTTTTCATGAAGGGCCAAATAACAAAATCATATCTATGTACCCACACTCAAAGTTTTAATGATCTATTATTGCTTAACAAAGTATGGGTTTATAAACCAATCATTTTATTCCATGTGGTTAAAATTCATGAGTATAAATTCCAGATGTTGGTCTTGTGGGCAGTGCTTCTGCTTTGTGTGGCTTCAACTACACATCAACCTTTTTGAGCCCTAAAACATTTGAAGCTATAATTAAACTTCCACTGCACAGTTAACTTATATTGATTAAAAAAAACGAAAAAAAAGGAATATACTTATTGTGCTCTGAATTTCTTTCAAAAACAATTTAATTAATGATCTTTAAAATTTTTTTGTGGCACACCTATGATGGTCTCATGGCACACAGGTTGAAAATCACCATCTTTTACTTTGTGGCTCTGCTGGGAGGATACAAACGTGTGACTGGTGCCCAGTGATCCTTCAGTGGTTTTTCTCTCTCTCCGCAGCACAGTTCTTTCATGATTGTCAGACATATACATGTAGGTGGGCTCCCACAAAACATCAAAAAGATAAAAGCTGAAGAAGTATATATCCCACCTATATTTGTTCATGTATATATTTTAAAAGTTTACATATTTATACATTGTATACATTTTATCTTACATCATACTCAAATGAGAACTTCTTTGTAGAAAGGGGAAAATGGCAACTCCTATTTTTTCACTGTTCACATGTTTTGTTATTAGTATTAATCTTAGTTTTTAGTTTCCTTGCAGAAAGAGTTTTTAAGACACTTGTCCATTTTGTGAGAAATACTTTAGATAAAATAATATATGTGAACTGCCTTAACGAGAGACACAGAAAAAGGAAAAAGCCAGGGCTTCCTTCTCAAAACAATTGTGAGGCAATTTTCACATTGCCTTTATGATAATTCTCTGGTTGTGAATAACATGTCAATCTTTAATATAATTATTGAACTCAGCATCCCATATCAACGTTTATGTTAAATATTAGTAATATTAATTGCCTCCTTTATTTTTTTAGCAAAAAAAATAAAGGGTGAATTGTATTTCATTTTTTTAGCAAAAAAATAAAGGGTCAATTGTATTTCTGAAAAATGGCCATAACATTATTTCCCTTTCTAATACTCTTCCTGAACCTTGCATTCCTTTACCAAGTCTGTGACTTCTTTGGTTGTGTCTATCAGGAAGGACTTCATGTCTGCTTTAACATACAGGATAATTAAGGCAACATAGCTTCTTCCTACTACATATGCCTGTGTGTAATCTCTTTCTCTCTCTTTCTCTCAGTTTTCTTTCTTTTTGATCAAAACCACCATACTGGGATGTCATATGTAGGCATTTTTGCTCATAGGTCTTGTTGAAGTGATCAACTGCCGAGCATGTGGGTGAGCAGGTGCTTCCAGGCTTCAGATGTCCAGAGGATGCAGTGGGGAGCAGAGTGTGTGTCCCCATCACGTGTGTCCCCATCACGCCCTGCCTAAAGTGTACACCTGTGGGTTAGTTAAGTTATTGTTATTGTTTTACAGCACTAATTTGAGCTGATCTATAAAGCAGTACTTGTTACCTAGAACAAGATGTTAATATGTCTTTCTTACATTATTTTATTGGCTCTCTGTATGCACACCACATTGACAACACTCAGCACAGCTTACTACTGCAGGAATCTAAATCAATTGAGGTTTGAGGAAAAGGGTAAAAATTATTTCTTTTGTTAAGATTATCAAACAGAAGCATGAAGGAAATTGCCGTATAAAAAAATCATACATTAATCTACTGTCACTCTTCCTGAGAGTCACTCATTATATTCTTCTTAGATAAATATTGTGTTATACTGTAGAAATGATGGTACTAACTTATTAAAATATTATCAGATATAAATAAAGGAAATGTTGGGCGGCACCTGTGGCTCAAAGGAATAAGGTGCTAGCCCCATATACAGGAGGTGGCAGGTTTAAACCTGACCCTAGCCAAAAAAAAAAAAAAAAGGAAATGTTTATAACATGTTAAATTGTTATTTATCCTGGTAATAGATGAAATGATAAAAGAAGGAATTTTTTAAAGAGGAATTTATGGGCGGATCCTGTGGCTCAGTGAGTAGGGCGCCGGCCCCATATACCGAAGGTGGTGGGTTCAAGCCTGGTCTCGGCGGAACTGCAAAACAAAAAAATAGCCGGGCGCTGTGGTGGGCGCCTGTAGTCCCAGCTACTAGGGAGGCTGAGGCAAGAGAATCGCTTAAGCCCAAGAGCGGGAGGTTGCTGTGAGCTGTGTGATGCTACGGCACTCTACCTAGGGTGATAAAGTGAGACTCTGTCTCTATAAAAAAAAAAAAAAGTAATTTAAATGTGTGGTTGTCTGGAGGAAAAGGAGGAATTGGGTGGTGGCTCTAGCCTGTAATCCTAACACTCTGGGAGGCAAGTGGATTGCTTGACCTCAGGAATTTGAGACCAGCCTGGGCAAGAGTGAGAATCCTTCTCTAAAAATATCCAGGTGTTGTGGCAGGCACTTGCAGTCTCAGGTAATTGAAGGCTGAGGCAAGAGGATTGCTTGTGCCCAAGAGTTTGCTATGAGCTATGATGCCATAGCACTCTACTGAGGGTGACAAAGTGAAACTCTGCATATAAAAAAAAGAATGGATTAAATATATAAGCTAGAGATCATGCAACTCTGGTTACTTGTGAAGACAGCAGCTACATGAAAAACAAACCTTTGAAAATCACCCTGAGAGGCTTCAAGGAAAAATTTTATATGTTAGACATTTTCTGGGTTTGTTCACCTCTGTCCAGGAAATTTGCCTTATAAGGTATCTGAAATTTTTCTCCTGTTCTATTAGATATAAGGACTTATTACTGTTCAATAAAAGTTACTGCTGGCTCAGCGCCTGTGGCTCAAAGGGCTAAGGCGCCAGCCACGTACACCTGAGCTGGTGGGTTCGAATCCAGCCCGGGCCCGCCAAACAACAATGACGGCTGCAACCAAAAAATGGCCGGGTGTTGTGGCAGGCGCCTGTAGTCCCAGCTACTTGGGAGGTGGAGGCAAGAGACTCGCTTGAGCCCAGGAATTGGAGGTTGCTGTGAGCTGTGATGCCATAGCACTCTATCCAGGGTGATAGCCTGAGGCTCTGTCTCAAAAAAAATAAAAAATAAATAAAAGTTACTGCTGCTACCTTCCATGTTACTGATATGTGTTACCTGGAAGCTGATGTTTTTTCTTTACAAATCTAAGCATGCATGGGGTCTTAGAACTTGGGTTGGTCTTTGACAATTGTAGAGAACAAGTAAAGATGGATATCAGAGATTCGTATGACTTAGTCCCAGTGAATGTGAAGAATGAAAAATGATTTCAATGGGATATATATGTAGGTTGAAGGTCCCTGATGCAGTGAATCATAACATGAATTACTTTCTGGATGGTGAAAATTTGAGAGGTATAACAAATAATAGACTCTTATTCATGTTTCATTCGAAGGTGTACTAAACTGTCTCGTATATGTTGGGTTAATGTTCATTGCTGGCATGTTTGTTGTTGGTAGGGCTTTTTTTTTTCCAGTGGAAAAATAATCAGTTTTTTGACACTGTGATTGTTAAACCAAAACATTCAATATACTCTCTCTATCCAAGCAAAGATTCATTTCATTGTAAATGTCACATCCTTTCAGCATTACAAACTCCCTAAAATTTGACTTATACTGAAATATGATTCCCGAAAAAACAGGATGGATGACTTAGAAAAGTAAATTTTTCCATTTCTCATTCTTTTTGACATTTGAATACATTGTTTCATATATTTACATCACCTTATTATGCTTGTTAAGCAATTTCAAAGTGGAAATTGAACACATAATGAACTCACAACATAATATAGTCTTAATGAAGTCCATTTACATTTAGTTCATTATGGTTTGTGATTTTGAGATTATAAATGATTTGTATGTGTACATTTTGATTAATTTTCCATCTTACATTCATAGAAAGAGAATATTCACTATCTTAGGGTAACAAATATTAGGAATAAAATATCAGGTGGTGATTTTGTACTTTCCTAATTCATTTAATTCAGGAGGTTCTACAACTTAAAAATTGTTTTCCCTTCATACAGTGTTAATTATTTGACAATGGATAATATCTTTTTTAAATGTTCTTACAATTTATTTTAGTGATTATGGTAACGTTTCAAAGAGTTTTTCAATTCATTCATTTTTAAAATAGACTTTACATTTTAGAATAGTTCTAGTTTCATAGCAAAATCAAGCAGAAGGTATATAGATTTCCCCATATGCCTCTTCCCTCTGTACATGTTGTTCCCCATGGTCAATATTTTCCATTAGAGTAGTATTTTCATTCCAACTGATGAAGTTACAATGACATATTATTTTCTCCCAGAGTCCATAGTTTATGTTAGAGTTCACTATTGTTGTTAGACATTCTGTGATGACATGTATCCACCTAGATAGTACCGTACACAACAGTTTCACTCCCATCAAAACCTTCTGTGCTCTGGTGATTCATCTTTCCCTCTCTCCTAAGCCTGGCAATGATTGATTCTTTAACTTCTCTATAGTTTTGCCTTTTCCAGTATGTCATATAGTTGGAATTACATGTGTCGTGCTTTCTGTTTGGCTTATTTCATGTAGTAACATGCTTTTATGTTTCCTCCACAGCTTTTCATCACTTGATAGCTCATTTCCTTTCAGTGCTAAATAATATACCATTGTGCCAAAGTTTCATTATTCACTTACCTACTGAAAAACATCTTGGATGAATCTTAAGTTTGGGTCATTATGAATAAAGCTGAGATAAGCATCCATGTTCAGGTTTTTGTGTGAAGGTTTAATATAGACTTCATGTAAACATAAATACTCAGAAAGGGAATTAGTATTATTAGTGTGGTAAGACAATGGTTTTAGTTTTGTAAGAAATCGTCAAAGTGGTCTGAGAGCACAGGCTTATGCCTATAATCCTAACACTTTGGGGGTCCAATAGGGGAGGATTGCTGGAGGCTAAAAAGAACAGCCTAAGCTACATAGTGTAAAGTCATATCTAGAAAAAAAATTAAAGAATTAAGCTGGGTCAGGCAATGCATGCCTATAGTTCCAAGGTTTAGGCAGAGTCTAAAGTCTAGGAGTTTAAGTTGAAGTGAGCTATAATACTTGAGTATAATGCTTGAGTCTAGGAGTTTAAGTTGAAGTGAGCTATAATACTTCATTGCACTTAAGTCTTTGTAGCAGAGCAAGATTCTGTCAAAAAAAAGGGGGGTAGGAGGAGAAGAAGTAGAAGGAAAAAGGGAGAAAAAGGAATGAGGAGAAGAAAGAAAAAGAAAAAGACACTTTCAAACTGTTTTTCAAAATGGCTGTACACCATTTTGAGATTTATTAGCAATAGATAAGCGTTTATATTGTTCCTATTTCTGTATATCCTTGCCAACATTTGGTGCAGTAAGTATTTTGGATTTTGGCCTTTCTAATAAATATGTAATGATAGCTCATGCCTCATAATTTGCAATGCTTTAACGGCATATTATAAAAGCTTATTCAGATGCTCTTTTGCCATATATCTTCCTTGGTAAGGTGTCTGTTCACATCTTTTGCCCATTTTTAAATGTGTTTGCTCAATTTCTTATTGTTGAGTTTTAAGAGTTCTTTATATATTTTCATTAATAGTTTCTTATGAACTTACTTTTGCAAATGTTTTCTCAGAGTCTATGACTTTACTTCTTTTTTAAAATAATTTTATTAAATCATAATTGTGTACATTGGTGCAATCATAGGGCACAATGTGCTTCATATACAATCAGAAATATTTTGATTGTACTGTTAGAGATAGCCTTCATGGCATTTTCTTGATCACTATATAAAGACATTGATACTCTACATTTAATAAGTTTCACCAGTACCCTGCTAAGATGCACCGTAGGTG
>CAUYON010001999.1:0-22881 GCA_963573935.1 Arctocebus calabarensis
AGGAAGGAAGGAAGGAAGGAAGGAAGGAAGGAAGGAAGGAAGGAAGGAAGGAAAGAAAGAAAGAAAGAAAGAAAGAAAGAAAGAAAGAAAGAAAGAAAGAAAGAAAGAAAGAAAGAAAGAAAGAAAGAAAGAAAGAAAGAAACACAGGGCAGAAGCTCACACAGGAATTTGATCCCAGGGGTTTTGGAGACCCAGAGGAAGTCTTTTCTTACTGGAGATGCTTTTCCCAGCTCACTTTCTCTTGCTCCTCTATCTCCTCAGCTAACGTGGCTATTCTGAAGCTTCTTCATCTGGCTCCGTATGATCCCACCCTCCGCTCTCTGTCAGTGCCCTTGTGGCTGGAGCTCTGGGCAACTTTTGGTTCTAAGGTAGACGTTATAACATTTCAGCTGTGGGATCATCTGGATACCTCTCTCCCTTTGACGAATGACACCAGCACCTTGCCTGAGATGTTTGAAGCTGCTGGAGCCGTCCAGTTCTGCTGTTAGCAGAGAGCTTCCACACTGTCAATGGCTCCTGCATGAACAAGAGCCTTACCT
The DNA here is from genome assembly GCA_963573935.1 of Arctocebus calabarensis. Classification (NCBI taxonomy): domain Eukaryota; kingdom Metazoa; phylum Chordata; class Mammalia; order Primates; family Lorisidae; genus Arctocebus; species Arctocebus calabarensis. Next base: position 540 of record CAUYON010001999.1, read on the forward strand.
AGCAACACAGGCTGAATAGCAGATTAGCTGCCAGCTGGTGTTGTAGTGGGAATATAATTTTCCGCAACCTTTATGATTTTATAGGTGAAACAGACTTCCTGGAACAAAAGACATGTGAAGTAGAGAAAAACTAGCAGGTTTATTAATGGATGTGATGCACATCTTAAGGAAGACATCTCAGTGAAAGTCATCTCAGGGCCGTGGCTTAAAACCCTGGCTTATACATGACCTTCAATAAAGAACCATACATTTTAGAGAAATAACAGGATACAGGAAAGCAGTTTGAGTCTTCCAGGGGCAGGAAGCTATGGGAGGGTAAACTTAGGGGAATAAACTAATGGAGTTAAGGACTGTTTGCAGATCCCCTGCTGAATCTGGGCTGATAAGAGTCGTCTCCAGTAAAGGAGAATTTATATCCTGTCTCTAGGCAGAAAAAGAGGAAGATAGAGATTTTCCGCCATTTGCTGCTTCTTAATTGCCTCCGGCTCAAACATGATGTCACAGAGGCATGTTTTGGTGTGACACATTCTGGTTTCTCTCCCTGGAAGCAGGGCGCCTACGCCTGGTGCAGTGGGGCTGGACAGGAGGAAATGAAACTGTCTGGAGAGACAAGATTAGTCCAGGGCATGGAAGGCGATCGCAGATTTTACTGCCAAGCAGAATGCTTTTCAGCCTATTGATTTTTGTTTCAAAGTCTCTGCCTTGGCCATTTATAGGGGTGGGGTAGAGGAATGAGAGAGTGAGCACAGGGAGGGGAGAGGGGTGAGGGTCACAGTATATACCACACAGTTACAGGAGGGACTTTGCCTAACTACCACAATCAACGTGACCTCATTCTTTGTACCTCAATGAATTCCAAACAGTACAAAATAAAATGAAATCTGGAAAGCTCCACACACAAAAAAAAAAATAGAAGGGAAAAAAAAAAAGAAATATACGTCAACAAAAAAACCTTTCTTTTCCTACCAAGTAAGGAAAATTGTGTTTTTCCTCACAATTGAGCAGCACTCTAATAACAACAATAAAACCCATTGTCTGAGATTAAAGATGGTCTAAGTTCTCGGGATACTTCCTACAGCCACACATTAGATGGACCCAAGGATTAGGACAAAAGCTTTTCAAGGCTCCGCTCCGGTGTTCAGATGAGTTGCCTTGCCCAGCATGACACATTAGGATGATCCAACCGTTTAAAAACAACAAATGCGCTCTTAGAGGAGGTAACCTCTGGTATCATCAGAGACCCCAGAGTCGCTCTGATTGTTACACTCTTTTCTTTTATTCTTGTCTGTAATCTTACAGCCAGTGGGAAGTCCGGAGAATGAAGAAGTTTCAGACACTGTGTATCAATCAAGGAATCAGCCATACAACAATGATAACTCAGCAGTGGCTCCTAAAGTTTATACCAAGAGCCTGCATGAGACGCAATCGTCTCAGGGACCTGAGCATACTGTGGAATAGAAAGCCTTGCTTTAGGACCCAGAGGTCAGCAGGAAAAGATTTTATTGACTTTAGTGGTGGTGGCATAGATAAAAATCTTCAACCACTTCAAAAATGGTTTTAATAACAACTCAGGAAAATGATGGCCTTACATAAGATTGAGCTGAGTCTTGAAGGAACGTGGTGAAATTTAGAACAAAGAGCAGCAGGAATGTTCCTCTGGTACCATTTGCACCTCCTTTCCAGTACCAGACCTGGCGGAACTGTGCAAGAGAAAAATCTTCTCTTAAAGCACAAAAGGATGTTTTAAAAACATTCATATATTTTTTTTATAATTGGTGATACATTAACACCAGTTCTCTGTTACTGGGTCTTCTGATTAGGGTAAAGATTAGGGTCTTCTGAAGCTTCAGAACTGAGTTGCTGGAGTTCACTGAGATTGTCATTGATCATTTGATAAGAGCTGACCCACTGATGAGAGCAAAGGGTGATCATTAAGCTGGGTCCACAGCTCAGAGGCAGAAATTTGATTACTTTTTTCTATTCTTCTAAGCCCCAGTTTCCCCTTCTGTTATGCAAGAAGGTCCAGTACCCAGCCTCCCTTCTGCTTCTGAGCTGGGATATTCTTCTTTCCCCTCAGTGTAATCTGGGGACTGACGTGTGTTTATTTTTCTGAATTTGCTCTGTCCATTTTCTGAAGCAAAGTGCTTTCTTCCTAAGATCTCCTTTCTCAACCCTTTTCAATCATTCCTGTTGTCAACATCCAGGCCATCACTTACCCTTGCTGAGCACTGATCATGTGGCAGGTGCCTTGAGAAACACTTACTATACCTAATTTCATTTAGTCCTAACAACCGCCTTCTGAGAAAGGTAATATTATCCCCCACATTGTGTAAAATAGGGTTTAGGTTCAGGAGGTTAATCACCTTGCCTAAGATGACCTAGTTAGCAGGTCACATCACCTGACCTCAAACCTCATCTCTTCAACTGTATTCTATACCACTTAACCAAGGCTGAGTTTAATCCCGTCCTGAAATTCCAACCTATTTCCTTGTTAGAGCTTTGCGTTGTAGTGATCAAAGTCCCTCAGACCATACTAGGCAAAGGAAAGCTGTGGTCCACGTTTAGTTTAAGGAACTGGGGACAGCCAGGAACGGTAACAATCTAAAAATTACCTTATAAATAACAATCCATTGAAAATCTCACCTGCACATTACAGCCCAACTGTACAAAACCACTTGTTTTTCTAAGTGGGCCCCACTTTCGTATCTATTTGTTTGTAATCCCCTTTTGAAACTTCACAAAGTGGCCAGCCCTCCCTTAGTCCAGGACTTAATGTGCTTTTGCAACAGCACATTTATTTTCAGCGTTGCTAGGCAGATTTGCTCTCTCCCAAGTCCTCTGCAAAGGTAGCCTTCCTGCCTGCATTAACAACCTTGCTTGGGTTTTCTTGCCTGTGTGTTTAATGCTGAAGCCTGTTTGTTAGGGCTACTTCAAGCTCTCTGGTCCACATCCTTGTGAACTAACCTCTTTGCTTTCTGCTGCGAATAGGAGGTAGTGCAAGAAGTAAAGAATTGTTTAAAGCCCATCTCAGAATGTGAGCTTCAAACAGCCCCCTTCCTACCAACCCTGTTCCCCTTCACAACTGAATAAATATAGACACTCTCCCACCCTATGTTACATGTCCTCAGTATTGAACTGTTTTATAGTGCATTTCCATATCAAAAAATAATTCTATTGCCTCATATCTCTCAAATTTGAATAAGATACCAGATTGTCTTCCATACGTTGGCACAGAATTACAAGAGGTGCATCTGACATCACATGAGCCTTCGGCAGAGAAAATAGGAGTGCTGGGCCTCCCCCACCCTGGACCTGATATCTCCTTACTCCTGCAGGGCTAGTTGGGAGGTGACTGGGGGCATTTCCCAGCGACTTTGTTATGCAGATTACAGCAATAGCAATCAGCAAAAATAAAATAGAAGCCAAAGTTCCGAGTACCTTTGCTATAGAAATTCAGATCCTATTAATGAGGGAGGATAGCATTTAGTGTTTGCAAGGGAAGAGGCGGGATCCTGAAGAAGCTTCTCTCATTAACCTCCATGACAACCATATCGGGGAAGTAATCACTGGCTTTTGTTCAAATTTGAGTCAACAGGCAGTGAGAGTTTAGAGACTGCACCCACATCATCACAGCCAGCAGAAGCATAGCATCCTGGTCTGGAGCCCATGCCCTTGACCTCTGGTCTGTCCTAGAACTGATTAAAACGTTACTTTAATAAACCCCTACTAGTTCCAAACAGATTAAAAGACAAGGATGGTTCATCAGAAGAGGACTTAATGAGGAAAAGCAGATGTCAGGCCACACAGAGATCATTTCTCCAAGTGCATTGATTGATTTTATCTAATAAGAAAAAAGCATTTGTTGAGCCAACTCAGTATATGCCAAGAATTCTTCTAGATTTTGGAGATGTATCAGTGGATAAAATAGACAAAAATTTCTTTCTTTCTTTTTTTTTGTTCGTAGAGACAGAGTCTCAGTTTATCGCCCTTGGTAGGGTGCCGTGGCGTCACACTGCTCACAGAAACCTCCAATTCCTGGGCTTAGGCGATTCTCTTGCCTCAGCCTCCTAAGTAGCTGGGACTACAGGCATCCTCCACAATGCCTGGCTATTTTTCTGTGTTTGCAGTTTGGCCAAGGGTGGGTTTGAAGCTGCCACCTTAGGTATATGGAGCCAGCGCCCTACTCAATGAGCCACAGGCATTGGGGGAAATCAGGCAATAATAATAAATATGCCAGCTCGGTGAATAGATACTGATGGAGGGAGGGTGGGGCAGGCGGAGGAGAGGCAGTGAAGGTGCAGGGTGGAAGGGTTGGTCAGGAGATTAGGGAGCGGAAGAGAAGCCCAGCGGAAGACTGACAAGGCCTGGCCAGGGAGTAGGAAGGAAACCAAAAGAGTCCGATGCCCTAGAAGCCCAGTGGAAAGTGGTTTTCGAGGAAGGGAGAGTTGTCAGCTGCATCAAATGCCCTGGTGTCCTCGGTATGTGCCATTTTGGAAGAGCTGGGTCAGCAGACACCTGAGTGAAGCCGGAAACAAATCTGAGGCAGGTGTTTGCCAGAGCTGTGGGAGGGAACACTGGAGACTGGGCCTTTGCAGGAACGTACTTTCTCACAAGTCCCAGAACAAGGTGTCCTCAGGTTTGATTTCTCCTCAGCTGGGTAGGGCTCTGCCTTCTTGCCACGTCCTCACGTGGCCTCTCCTCTGTGACATGCTCATGTCACTCCCTGGGTCCAGATTTCCCCTTCATATAATGACACCAGTCAGATCAGATCAGGGCTCACCTCATGGCCTTACTTCAACTGAGTCACCCCTTTAATGACTGTCTCTCAGTGTAGTCACATTCTGTGGGCCTAAGCAGTTAGGGCTTCAATGCATGAACTTGTTCAGGGCGGGGGGGGGATGCGATTCAGCCCGTATACAGCACACACAGACAACGCTATACGAGACGTGCAGTACAAGGGGTTAGAAAGTTGGGATGTATTTGGGAATCAGGCAAAAAAGTAGGTTTCTGCTTCTTTCTTTCTTCTTTTTTTTTAATGGCAGAAGTGACTATATCATGTATGCTGCTGCAGTTGGTCTGGGGAGGGAGAACAATGACTTAGTTGTCACAAAGTGGGAGGTTATAAGTGACACAATTATATATTCTGTGCTGGTTGCTGTAGGCATTTCTGCATAAGTTAAGTGTTTGGGAACTTAGAATATATCCTTCTAAGTTCTACTTTCAAGGAATGTAAATGCATGTTCAAAGATAGATTTCTGGATTCACAAATATTTGGGAAACAGAGTTATGATATTTACTAAAGTACTTCTTCACCTCAATAAGCAAATGTGCCCTTCAGTTTTGAAAGGGGGTGGGAAGGGAAGGGAGACGCGGGGTAGGGTGGCGGGAGGTCACCAGACACAGTTTGCATGTTTACAGATCAATGTTTTGGGAATTCCTAGTATACCATCTGTAAAACACTGACAATAACAACTAATACTCATTGACTGACTGAAGTGGGCTAAGTCAATGGGTCCACCCCTAGGTCATTGTCACCTAGTCAGCTGTTGTTGCAGTTGCCGCCATGTTATTTTAATCACTTCAGCTACACTGAGTCAAAATGTCATTGTGAAAGGCTGATTCTGATGAGCACCAGAGGTGAGAGCCTCGGCTCCAGTCTTTAGAGGCATTATTTCATTTAATAGTCTCAACTGTCCTGATGGAAGGTTCTCTCTCCATCATTCACTAGGCAGGGAACGTAAGTGTCCGGCCTCAGGTGCAGCCTCCCCGCCTCCCTCACCCGTGCAGAGATCTCCAGCGACTGCCATCTTCTTTCCAGACACCTTGACTTTGTCTTACAAACCTTCTTAACACAGAGCTTCCAACAGCCACTCTCAACCTCGATTCTCCTAATAAAGAGGAGATAAATTTTTCTAGTCCTGTAATATATAAGTAGCTTTATCTATCTAACCATTAAAGTCAAGATTCTGTTGCTCAGAATGGGCAAAACCAGTAAGCAGCCATTGTACCTTGATGGACTGTGGTCGCTTTAGTAAGTTTCTTTTCTTTTTTTTTCAATTTTTGGCCAGGGCTGGGTTTGAACCCACCACTTCTGGCATAGGGGGCCTGCACCCGCCTCCTTTGAGCCACAGGTGCCGCCCAGTAAGTTTCTTTTTCTCTCTCCTGAATACATTTTTCACAAATAGTGTGGTAAAGAAAGTGATTTACTTCTAGCTAAAAACATCTTATAAAAAAGGAAGTTTTGAAAGGTGCCAAAGGGGAGGCATGTGGGACCTTAAAGGACCAGCGGAGACTTGAACGACTCAAGCAGAGTGAAGAGGAGAATAAAGGATGGAGACAGAGAAGGAGACGAAGGACAGTTTCCAAATTTTACAAACTTGCTGAGGATTTAAATAACCTTAACCCTGTAAACGGGGTTAGACTGCTTTAAAATAGGCTTTAAAAATATTACTAGTAGCAGACCAGATTATATCACCCAAAATATGACTGTAGGAGACCAAAATATACTGCCCCAAAATATGACCGTAGGAGGCCAGAATCTGCCACCCCAGATACGCTTCTTTGGCGTTAGGATTACTTTGAGAAATAGCAGACACAAGTAAAGCTCTGAAAACGAGTAAAAGTTACCTTCTTGCCTGGGAAATTTACATTTATAAAGGAAGTCTCCATTTGAAAAGGCCAGGAAGAGGAGAGGGCTCTAAATCACAGCAGAATCTGATCAGTGGGGAAGGCACCACTTAAACCCTCTTCTGGTTTTTTACTTTTTTTACCTGTTTCATACTTTTTTCTGGTCTCCTCCACGTAACTGGCCACCCTCACACCCTTTTTTCTTTGATTTACCTGAAGGTAGAGTGCAACCTGATTTAAGTCACCTTTTTGAGTTATTTATTTCTCTGGGTATCTCTCCTGTATATCTGAAATTAAAATGTTAATAAACTACTATTTATTTTTCTTTTGTCACTCTGTCTTTTGTTATAAGGGTCCTCGCCAGAAACTGCCAAGGGTAAACAAAACATTACATTTTCTTCCAATGTCACAACTTATGTTAGGTAGGTAGACAGTGACCTTCAACTCTTCTAGGGACAACGGTGGGCGCTCTGCCTTGGTGCTGCCACCAGCAATTGCCTCATCTGGTAATAAGGACAAGGGCAGGCCCTGCTCTGCCCATTGGCCAGGTAGCCCCGGCAGAAGAGATCTGGAAAACAACCGCGAGTAACCTGAGGCTAATTATCATTTTGTCAATTGTCTAGTGAAGTGGTTCAGTGGTGATGTCTGAGCCATGAGGGTGGCCCAGGACAGACGCTCTAACCAAGACCCCAGATGGTACTGAAGCCTCTGGTTACCACAGGGTCCTGCTCTGTGTCTGGGCTGGACACACCCTGCTCTGCCTCAGCAGTCACCTTGCTTTCTCTCTGGTCGTTCCCCAGCCAAAAGCACACCAGGAACCCAGAACAGACAACCACCCACCGGACACCTCCGCCTTAATGCTTCCCATTAGCTGGCTACACTGTCAATTTCTACTGTTTCTACAGCAAGTTCTCCACGTACATGATTTTGGTTTTAAAGGTCAGTGCTCATTTCCTCATGGTGTGTATGGTATTTTGAACTCAAAATTGCTTGTGTTCTGCTTCTTTTGAAGAAGTAAAATGCATGAGATGGTAGAAGTCAATTCACGCGTTTATCAGTCTTTCGACCTTTAGAAGACTTTTCACTTTCAGTTGCAGTGAGAACCCCCAGATGGACGTTAAATGTTTCGTACTCCAAAGTACTTGAACTGTTAATTTTAATTGATAACTTGTGCTTGAAAACTCCAAATAGCCAGTAGGAGAGAATATTCTCTGAACAAATTAAAGACCTGATTGTGGAACAAGAAATAGATGAAAGAGCCAAGCTGTTAGACTAGAATGGGTTACAAAGGGAAGGCCAGCATTTAGGTGTTAAGAGGAAAAAAAGGTCAAACTCTGTAAAAGAACTTAAAGAGGCTTCCTCTGAGCCTGTGTGACCATAGCCCAACAAAAATGCCCTCAAGAGGTCTTGACAAAATGCTATCTTGAGAGTCAGGCTATGGTTCAGTTTTATACATTTATGGAGACAGGAATTACATATAAAATCAGAAATCAACAAAAGGAATGTTCACAAAAAGGCAGGACCTCTTGAAGGGGGGCGGCCTTATAGTTTTTACTCTCATTAGCAATTGGCTAAAGTACTGAAGCTTTGCCTCAAGGCTGGGAATGTTTTAGTGAAGTTACCCCAAGTTTGTTAATCAGAGACAGGCCAGGAGACACAGCTCCAGACTGAAGTAATCTGCTGAGCAAATTGATGGCCTGCAGGTGTGGTTTCACCTGTGTCTCCTTGCCTGGCCTTAGGTCTGTTAGTGACTTAGTCTCTAATTGTCACAAAGAGTAACTCCACAAGGGGAAGGGAGTAGTAAGGGGGGCCTGACCTCCCTTCTCGGGGCTGGGAACTCAGCTATAAGGTTTTTCTGGGGTCCATTCGGTTGGCTGGGGGGCTTAAGATTTTATTTTAGTTCCCAAAGTCAGAGCACATTGTGTACTAGAGAAGTCAGTGAGAACTCCCAAGCAATGAACAAATAACTACCCCTAGAAGAACAAGCAAGGTAAGAGGCCCAAGCTGGGGGTAAAGACGCCTTCTCCGTGCTTAAGGCCCTATTGACGAAATATGTGAAGAAGAGCTTGTCAGCGGCGCCAGCAATACCAGGGTTAGTAAAGGAACATATCACTTAATAGGGGAAAAGGCTGCACGTCAGCTCACCTTGTAAAAATCCAAACCTCGTGAAAGCTACTCTTTATAAAAAGGGACCAACATGTCAAAAGAATGAAAACACAGCCCCATTTACCTTTCTTTTTGGCTTATCTTGTTTTCTGTGTAATTTCACGACAGAATAGGCAGATGAAGTTAATGAGCAAACAGAGCTTATCTTTAGCAACCAACATCCCTCTTCTTTCCAGGTAAAAATCGAGGGACCGAAGCTTTTGCTTAATCCAATTGCTGGTCGCACAGAAATAACCGATGTTGTCAGTAAGCAGCGCCTGCTGCCTGGCCAGGACAGAGAAACAGTAGGTGAGGGAATGACTTACATTCACCTGGACGCTGCTCGGCCGGCTTTTTGCACGTTTTCCGTCTTGTAAAGCTGTTTGTGTACACTGGTGACAGAATACAAATCATGATAAATCTCTCGCTACTAAATACACTCAGGGTTTGGGGACTTTGCATTATTCCCCCCAGAAAATAGGCTTCCCGTTCCCTCCCCAGGCCTTACCCTCTGTTGCATCTTTAACGTGGCATCTTGCCACCCTGGCGTTTGACACTTCCGAAAGATGAATTATACCAGTATCTCCCTCAGTCAGCAAAAATACTCAGCCTTCGGAACTAGAGGAAGGCACATCTTTTACACGTGCCTGTCACCATATTTAGCTCAAAGAGGGAGCAGTTTTCTTAAATTACACCTCTGCATTTATCATGCTCTGATCTGTGGACATTAGATCCACCCGCTGTGCCAGGGATGATCATTTGCATTTATATCGCACATTTTATAGAAGCAAATGGAATCATTAAAGCTATTATACTAATGAATGCAAGGTGTCAATGGACGTGGGGAGGTAGGAGGGCTCTCAGAGGAGCCCATTGAAGCCAACTATGTTCTGGCCTCCCAGGTACCTTTCCAGAAGCCACGGCTTCCCAGGGACTTTGACAGAAGTTCCCCAATTCTGATATGATGAAAAATTCCTTCCCCAAGTTGTTGGGGGCCCTTAATTTTACATCCTTGTCAGACAAACCTGGTGTTCCTGCTCGTATCTAAAGAGGGACAGCAGTCATTTCTTGTAAATGTTTATTTTCGTTTGCCAGAAATCCCCCAATTCTGTCAGAGGGGTATCGCTCCTAAGACTGAAAGGTCTAGACATTCCACTTCCTCATGCCCATACAATTGCAAGTATTCAAAAGGTTTTAGAACTAGAATCTCAAGATTAAAAAAGGCATTGAGATCTTCTGTTCTGATCCTCCCTGAGTTTCCTCTATGGCAGCCTACCAGGAGGGCCTCTAGCTCCTATTTAATGCCCGATATATAGTCAAACAATCACCACTGAAAGAGACTTGTGGGTGACAGGACGAAGTCCCTCTTGTATTCAGCATCATTCAATAGATACACATAGGCCAGTCGCGACAGCAGCTCATGCCTGTAATCCCAGCACTCTGGGAGGCCGAGGTGGGTGGATGGCTTGAGCTCAGGAGTTCAAGACCACACTGAGCAAGAGCAAGACCCCATCTCTACTAAAAATAGAAAAAGTACCTAGATGTTGTGGTGGGCACTTGTAGTTTCAGCTACTTGGGAGGCTGAGGCAAGAGGATCGCTTAAGCCTGAGTTTGAGGTTGCTATGAGCTGTGGCACCAGGGTACTCTACCCAGGGTGACAAAGTGAGACTGTCTTAACAAAAAACAAGATACTTGTTTTACATAACATGCCTTGCCAGCCCCTCACCTTGAGGATATCGTAACAAAAAGAAATATCTTTCCCAATACCCTCCCGACTGTGCTGTTAAGGCAGGGAGAGGACGGCCCCCTCAGCAGCACCTCTGAGATACCGAACACCTGTTAGACTATCTTTCTATTTCCAGGAAATGTATTTCGAATGTTTTAACAAAACATTCCCTTGAAAGAAAAAGCCATTTTCTCTGCAACTTAAACTTTTAAACCGTAAAACACTCTGTGTTCAACCTTGTATTTACCTGCTATAAACTGTCTTTGGATTTGGCAATTGTTTCTGGGCTGTGTGCAAACACTGAACAGCAGGGTTCTCTCGTGGCTGTGACTCGGAACAGGGCTCGTTCACTCCTTCTTCCGCTTGCCCTTGGAATGCAGACAGACACAGAAACCCACTTCCTGAAGCTCTTGTGGGTACCCCGACATAGTGCCTCATGAGATAATTTCTTGTACCTTTGCCATGCTTCTGTACAACCATAAGCCCTAAGATGTTACAAATGGGCAGTTAATAGGCTCTTTGGTGTATTTTTAAATATAGGTGATAGTCTTTCAACCAATGAGAAAATTGACTTTCTAAAGGTCAGAAATTGATGACTTAAAGTCACTAATAGGAAGGAAACATAAAAACTTTGTACATTGTTAAACTATTGACTGTTCTTCTTTCTTTGGGGTGGGGGTGTCGGACTGTTGAGACTCCAACTAGGGGTAACACACATTCCCACACCAATGTGTTCATTACACCCCTCCCAGGCATTTCCTCAAGGCTCAGTGGAATTTATTAAGCATTCAACAATTAAAAGATTATTTTTCTGGTCCTGAGCTACTTCTCTGCCTGTCACATTAAGATGACATATATGTTTTTATTACCAGCAGGACAATTTCTTCCTAAACAACTACATAGAGTTGTCTGAAAGAGGGGTGTGGGGGAGAGGCTGTTCAGGTGGGTTCTGTGGGAGTCTCCCAAAATAATCCCACAATATATGGCACCTGGGCACTCTGAGAATTACAGGCTGAAGGAAATTGTGAAAATGGTCACTTTTACCCTCTCCTGCCTTTCTCCCCTGGAGCAGGTCACGGAAGAGTCTCTGACCCACCTCTCCTAGAAGTAGACAATTACACCCTCATTCCGAGGGGAGGTCATTGTCCATCTAGAAGACCAGAGGAATAGGACAGACAGGCCTTGTGAGGGCTCCATCACTTTCTTACCATCAATCATCCCTTTTGTCCTGCAATCACATTTCTCCACGGCCATCCACAAAAATACAGATTTCCTTGGGTCTTTGGGTCTTTATTTCTGAAGGCTTCTGTGTCATGTGAAACTTAAATAAATTAAATTTTCGTGTTTTTTTCTTTTTCAATGGTCTTTTGTTACAAGGTGTCAGCCATGAACCGTGCAATGGCGAGGAAAAGATTGTTTTTTTCTCCCTACAGTCTTCAACTTTAAGTAACAATTTTTTTGGCATACCCAAAGTTGATTTGGTATACCAAATAATCTTTCTAACTTAATTTTCAAATGGGAATGTAGCTTTTGGTGGTTAGAACATTAAGTCTAAGATTTTAGGGGAACTACTTGCTGGTGTCAGTATACAGAGATAGCTAAATAAATGATTGATCCAAATGCTGTTTAAAAAACACAAAGTATAATAAAAATAAACTAGAATGCACCAAGTAGATGGAAACTTTAGAGTTAGAAGTACACAGTTGCAATCCCAGCTCGTCAACTGCTCACTATTAAACTGCTTTGTGACTCAGTTTGATCTATCTTTAGAATTAGTATGAGAATTGTACCTAATTCATATGTCTGAGAAACAGACAGACACAGACACAGCTCTGAGTAAGCCCTCAACATATATCAGATGTCTCTGAAGTCAGCGTGAAAGGATTCGCACAGTCAAAGAGCATATTTCATCTGGGTTCCCCAGAGTCCGATATTTCACACTTTGGTGCCAGACAATGGCCCTCACTCCATTCAGTCTCATTTGGGAAGATTTTGCTAAGTTTTCGCAGATTCCTACCTTTTCTCACTGCACCCACTAGCAAATTTTTAATTGCTCTAATCCTCAGCTTTTCTCTCAAGCTTCCTCCTGGCTGCTTTGAGATATTGCCAAGTTCTCTCCATTATGTATTCACAAGGTAACAGAATGAGACTTTTTAGAGAGAGATTGACAGTCTTATTGTTTAATGAGTTATTTCTACCAGGTTCAAGTTTAAAGCTAGATTTACATTATCACCCAGAAACTAGTTTTTGAGAGCATCTGGGTATGTAAAGTCCTATGTCTGTTTACTAGAATTAAAATATTGTCAACGGAAAAGAAGCCGTACCCTGCAAAATGATGTAAAGAGGTTTATTCTGAGCCAAAACTGAGGAGCATGACCCAGAACCTTGTGCAAGTGGACTCCCAGTGGTGGGGTTCCAGTTTGGTCTTATACAAGGTGGGTTATAAATCAACACGTGGAAAACATGCATTGATTGCTTTGGCCCCAAAAGGTGGGACATCTGGAAGCTGGATGGGGGCTTACAGGTCACAGGTGCACTTCCAGATCATTTAGCTGAACGATTGACCGAAAAAGTTAGGCTTTGCCTAAAAGAACAGAAGTCAGTGAAAAGAAATGCTTAAGATAAAGGGTCTGTTACTTAGAGACAAAGTGCCGACAGATTCAAGTGGTCTGTTGTGTGTACTGGGGACCAGCAGGTAGGTCTTGCAGAGCCCTAGGCCTGCCAGTGAGTCTCACAGCGGTCTCAGGGAAGGGGAGGGCGTGATGAGGCAGGTCCCACCTCCTTTCTCATGCCCAGCAGCTCAGTTTAGGGATCCTCTTGGCCAGGAGAGGGTTCCAGTGGGGAGACTTAAGGTTGTGTTGTACTTCACAATATTCCACAGCCGTGCTCTCCGATTCCACCTGGCTATGAACATGACTCCTTAGACGTGATTAGGGATAAAGGGGGCTACAGAGAAGTAGGAGAAAAGTCTGGTCGCCAAGATAAAAAAGTTAAAAAAGGCCCAGCACCAAACACCGAGTTTCAGGAACCTTGTGACTCAACTATGTGCTGTCCTACACAAAATGCAGTTGACAGCAGCTCGTGACACCCGCTGGGGTGACGGTCAAGAGAGACCTGTCAGGAAGACAGCGGGTCATTACCTTAACACGGAAAGGAAAATGGGCTTCCATGGTAACCAAAGTAACCTGGAACCAATGAGACAACAGCAGCCGACCGGGAGCCAATGGCAACTCTTACGGGTAACTGGGGGTGGGGGGTGTGGGGAGGGTCGTGCTGGGATGAGCGCTGCCCCTTCAGTCCAGGAGGACCTTTTCCTCTCCGGAAGGGGATGTGCTTTATCCACACTTGGAATAAACTTTGCTTCTGCTGCGGGGCTGGGGAGGGTCCAGGGGTTTCCACTCCCCTTTACTCTCACTTTACCTCTGGCCAGCTTGCTCCTCCTCCTGAGGGAATCAGACCAGTCTGCAGGAATAGCTCCAGGGTCGTGGAGACCCTGACAAGCACCAGCTTTCTAGAGCCTCGGTTTAAGAAAATACAAGTGTGAACTACAATAAAATCTTCGGGCTCCCCCCTCGGCGGCTGACTGACTGGACCCCCTCTTGCCAAGGGGATCCCTAAGAAGGAAGGAAGGGACTACACGTGTCTGTGTATGAAAAGGAGGTCTACTGGGGCTAAGGAACCCGTTCTAAAGACAGGTGCATCCAGACTGTGAGGTTTTGCAGAGCTTGGTGATGTTTGAGGTTTATCCTGTTTACAGGGCAAAGCCACGGGAAGGTTTTAAGCGGAGAGGTCATGCCCACTAAGCCAAGGGGAAAGTATTCAGGGTTTTTTGGCTCTTATGATAGGTTTTCCATACCAGTATCTTAAGCTCACCATGGAGAAAAATAAAGGTATATTCATAACTATCACTAAGGATAAGCGTATTTGTAACATTTCCAGCACGCCATTACCGCCATTAATTTGTGAGACGCGATGATTACGCCCGTGCCTGTTCAAGTTCAATATCGCATCAGGCTGAAGTGCAGGGTTCCGGACGCCTAGTTCTCATTCGCCCAAACAGTGTCCTGGAGAGGGGCCAACAGAAAGGGGGCCTGGGGACATTCTCCAGGGTCGCGGATGTTCCAGAGGAGGCACAACTAAGGCAGCCACGGGAATGGGTGGCCAGGGGCAGGCAGCTGGAAGTCAGTCATCAACCCGGGTCCCAAGACGGTGAGCGGGATGGCCTCGGAGCCTCCGCACGTCGGACGTTCATTTCTTTGCTCCAGGATTTAACTAACATGCCATTCTCAAAGGCACATCTGTAGGAAACTCACAAAACAATTTTGTTTTACTCAAGAAGATGTGCAAATGCCATTTGCTTTTACCAGTGGCCAAAAAAAAAAAAAAAAAAAAAAACCAACTTAGGATACCAAACCAGTCCTCCTAGGCTTAGGGAACAGATACTAAAAAGAAAACGACTCAAAATGAAATAAAAATCCCAAAGAGCTTTGTATAAACTTGTGAGTTGCTTTTGAGCAAGTCCCCTAGGCTCAGGTTTTCAATTCTCAGCACTTTGCATGTTCTTAGGGAGTGAGCTTTCCTCCAGCCTCCCTGGCTGTGCTCACTAGGCCCCCCGCCACCTCAAAACCGGATCATCTTCCTGCCACAGCCAAGTGAAAATGACCAAATGGTGTTGCTGAACCCATCGTGGTTGTATATTTTTGGTGAAAGTTAAGTTTTATTAAACATGTATTGAGTCCCCATTTAGCTCACGTAGTGCTAGTTATAAAGAACACTGTGACCAACAAAAGGCTAGGTCCCCGTTCAGGGAGCACAAAAGATCATTACAGAACGGTGAGATATGTGATGGATGAGACATGACAGCGACATGGGGATGGCGCGTGAGGACGCTTCCCGGAGATAACGCTGCCTGAACTGATCTTCACGATCTGTCTGTGAGACAAGCACATAGGGAAGCAGGAGACTTCGTGTCATCAACCTCATTATATAATTCTCTGCATCTGGCAATGGCTGGGACGAAGAAAGCACATTTAAACCTTCGTCATCTCTGAACCGGTGAATAAAATCTACAGGTAATACAAAGACCCGAAAACATAAAGCGTGAATAGAAACGGATAACAGAAAGTGTGTGTGTGGGGGGGGGGAGGGGTAGGTATTTTTGTATTCAATAAAGCAAAACAACATCCACTTTGTTTCTCGTGCATTCCAATATTATTTTTAGACTCTTAGGTCAGTCCATCGATTTAAAAACATTATAGCTTGCTTTATCCTAGTATGTTTTGAAGGAGCCCTATTATTACACAAATTAAACAATAAAATAACAAGATATAAAGTAAAGACATTGGGGGCAAGTCACTGGGAATATTTACGCAGCAAACTCATGCTGTGAGGTCAGGGTGCTGGGGTCACCAACGTCCCCCCCTGTGAGGAGGGGAGCTTGCAAACATTTTCTAGCTACCGCATCATTGAACCACTAGTATTTTCCCCAAGGCCATTCACACTCTGAGTTGTTCAAAACCAATGACAGAGCTTGGTGGGGATACTATTGCTGGAACATTGCCACGGACAAGGGATTTCTCTGATAGTTAACCTTCACTTTGGTCCCCCCTCGCCTGGGATGAGACTTTCCCAGAAGTGCATCGCAGCCTGCAGATTTTACTAGCCAGTCCTTCCTTCCTGCTCCCCTTTCCCAGCGTTCACACCTGCATTGTGCACGGAATAATCTCCCTGATTAGCTGCTCTCACCTTTATCTCTTTTTTTGTTTGTTTGTTTTTAGTATTAAATCATAGCTGTGTACATTAGTGCAATCAAGGGGTACAATGTGCTGGTTTCATGTACAATCTGAACTATTTTCATCCAGCTGATTAACACAGCCTTCATGGTATTTTCTTAGTTATTGTATGAAGACATTTGCATTCTGCATTTAGTAAGGTTCGCCTGGACCCTTCTTCTCATCTTTATCTTTACAGGCATTGCTTCCAATAAACTTCTTGCACAGTCATACCTTGCCCCTTCCTTCTTGGAGAGCCCTAATTAACAGGAAATGATTAAATTTCCTAGAGAAGTTGGGCAAAGAAAGCTTTTAAAAATCTGATCGCAATGAAAAGTTAGGCAACAAAATTAAGCAGGCTAAGATTCAGCCTTTCTTTTTGAAGAAAGAAAGCCAAAAAGATAAACTCGACAGTTAGTACTACTTTTCCCATTGAGGAATTTGCTAACTCCAAAAGTATGGGTGGAAAACTCGACGGTGTGAGCAGAGGTTTAGACGGGCTGTAGGCACACAGAGCCCAAACTGGAATCCAGGACTCGCCCAGCAGGAAGGGCTCGGCACACGTCCAGGTTCATATTGGGCCCCTAAGGTACAAACAGGAAAAAGCCGAAAGCTGAAGAGGACCAGATTCCTGCTTCTGCTCTCTCAGGCCCTTGTAGAAGTGAGAAGCCCTGGCAATACTGTGGTCCTTAGCTAGATATGTACCAGAAACAAAATTAAATTCTTTTTCATGAAAAAAAACATGTAGAGCCTTAAATTATGCTTACAATTTTTATATTTAATGTCTTTCAATAACAAAACCCCACAATCATGCAAAAAGATTTAATCAAAAAATTAAGAAAAGAACATACAATAAAAAGAGAAACACCAGCAATAATACATAACTAAATTTTCAAGTCTAGTCTGTAACTGTGATAAACCAATTCAAATAATTATAATGCAAGATGGAGAATTTAGTCAGAGGGCTAGAAGCTATAGAAAAGATCACATGGAAATTGTTGCACCGAATATTACAGGTGCAAGTAAAACTTGGTTTTATGAAGAAAAAACAAACTTTACAAAGTTACAAAGAATTAACAAACCGGAAGGAGAGTGAAAGGCTGCCTGTAGACTAAGTCATTGAGAGCCAAGAGGACAGAGAACAAAGAAATGATCAGAAGAGAAAGATTTTGTTAATAAGGATTATCAGATAAGTAACTGAAATCCCAGAAGAAAATGTGAAAAAGACTCAGTCAGAACCTGTATTTGAACCCCATGTGTATTCACCAATATATATTGGCGACTCACTAATGGTAACCAGTCTGAATTCTCAGTCATCTTCCTACCAACACTGTCTCCTCTTTGCCGTGCTCAAACTTTA
Organism: Arctocebus calabarensis; assembly: GCA_963573935.1. NCBI lineage: Eukaryota > Metazoa > Chordata > Mammalia > Primates > Lorisidae > Arctocebus > Arctocebus calabarensis. The sequence continues at coordinate 18,169 of CAUYON010001999.1, forward strand.
GCATTCACAGGAATTACCATGTAAGGTGAACACACACTCATGGATACTCTAAGAGATCTCCAACAGTTATTCAGGTATTGTGATCATACGAGATTTTTACCTAAAAGGTAAAAAGTATTTGAAAATAATCAAGTTGTTCTGAAGTTACCTTCAGAATCTAATTCTCACCTAAGTATGGTTTCAAGGGTAGACTTATCAGAACTCTCGTGTTACTTTTATGCAGCTGAAACAAAATCAGGTTTTTAAAAATGAGTGGTCTAAAGAATAAAGTCTCAGTTTTGTTTTTGTTTTTTTGCTCTGTTGCCCTGCCTAGAGTTCCGTGGTATCAGCCTAGCTCATAGAAACCTCAAACTCGCGGATTCAAGTGATTCTTCTGCCTCTACATCCCAAGTAGTTTGGACTACAGGTGCATTCCACAATGCCTGAATATTTTTTCCTATTTTTAGCAGAGATGAATCTCGTTCTTGCTCAGACCGGTCTTGAACTCCTGAGCTCAAGGGATGCTCCCGCCTCAGCCTCCCAGAATTCTGATTAAAGCCATGAACAACCACCATTCCTGGACACATCTCAGCTTCTTGCTACGATGTTTAGGCAGTGTGACTCAGTCTTTTCTAGTTGCTTAGCTTCAGCTCCCAAGTTCTTTTTTTTTTTTTTGAAATTTTACTATTTATGTTCAAGTTGATTAGTTTTTTTTTTTTTTTTTGTAGTTTTTGGCCAGGGTTGGGTTTGAACCCACCACCCTCAGTATATGGGGCTGGCGCCCTACTCACTGAGCCACAGGTGCTGCCCTAGTTTATTAGATTTTTTATACAACTTCACAAACTCTGTGAAGGTTCAGCAGAAAATATTCTAACTAGTCTTCACAAACAACTCCTTCAAAATTTCAAATTTAAAACACTATTTTACACCCAATATAGTTTCTCATAAGTACAGTTGTTACGAAACAACTAAAACCAAAATAAAGGTTATAGAGTATTTGAATAATGTGAATAAGAATGTTGATTTAAGTTTTAGGTATATATTGAACAGGGAATATATATTGTCAGCCTCTCACTGAATGATTTAAAACAGATAAGAAAAATAACCTCCATCAATTTTTGTAAGTAAATATTATAGCGCTATTATTCTCTCATTACCATATAATTAAACTAAACAAATTAATCACACTCATTGTAACAAGCCATCCATTGCTTTAAAAAGTTGACAAAGTATTAGAAAATAATCAAGTTGTATTGTTACTTATTTATTTATTATTTTTTTTTAATCATAGCTGTGTATATTAGTGCATTCATGGGGTACAATGTGCTGGCTGCATATACAATCTGAAATATTTTCATCCAAGTGTTTGACATAATCTTCATGGGATTTTCTTGTTTATTGTATGAAAACATTAGTAATCTGCATTTAGTAGGTTTCACTTGTACCCTTCTAAGAATTTCACCTTGCTTGCTCATCTAGCTAGGCAGTAAGAAACAATCATGGGGCGGAATCAGTGGAAAAACTCTGGCAACATGAATAATCAGAGTAGATCAACTCCCCCAAGGAACAACAAGGCAGATATAGCACAAAATCCCTTGCATAAGCAAATGTATTGTTACTTTTTACCATAGATTGCAATGTGTTCTTGATGCTTTAGAAAAGAAAATGTAAATTTCAAATTTGCAAAAATTAACATAAGCAAGGAAATATTTGAGTGACATTAGATAGAACGATTATCTTAGGATAAAAGCAATACTGAAAATATTTTTTAAAATAGCTAATTTAGAGCTTTGAATATAAAATTTAAAAGAAAACTGGGAGACACATTTATAACAAATTTTGTAGAATAACAGGTTGTTATTTTATGCATATTTTAGACAATTATTAAAGAACCCTACTGTTTTCTTTTCTCTAGATAACTTATTTGTGCTTCCTTCACCACTGTGTTTTTATTACCGTGAACCATACTTAAAATTTAAGGCAGTTTTCTGAATTTTCAAAGTTTTACTTGTTCTGAAGGCAGAGTAAGAATTCTATGTGCACAGAAAGCACATAGACCGCTCCTTTATATGCTGACTCAGATGGGAAAAACGAACTAGTTCAGACCTGAACATGCTGGTTTTAATCTAGAGCAGCGGTTCTCAACCTGTGGGTCGTGACCCCTTTGGGGATTGAACAACCCTTTCACAGGGGTCGCCTAAGACCATCCTGCATATCAGATATTTACATTTCCATTCACAACAGTAGCAAAATTACAGTTATGAGGTAGCAACGAAAATAATTTTATGGTTGGGGGTCACCACAACATGAGGAACTGTATTAAAGGGTCGCAGCATTAGGAAGGTTGAGACCCACTGGTATAGGTACTATTACTTTTACAGAGTCTGAATCAACATCAGTCACATGGCAGGTCTGATCCCATGCATGGGCTTCGTTTTCTTATCAAAATATAGTCTCCAACCTGTAGGGTTTTTACAATTTTATTTATTTATTTGTTTACTTTTTGAGACAGAGTCTCACTCTATCACCCCGAGTAGAGTGCTGTGGTTTCACAGCTCACAGCAACCTGAAACTCTCGGGCTCAAGACTTCTTCTTGCCTCAGCCTCCTGAATAGCTGGGACTACAGGTGCCTGCCACTACTCCCGGCTATTTTTTCTGTTTTTCGTAGAGACAGGGTCTCACTCTTGCTCAGGCTGGTCTTGAGCTCCTTAGCTCAAAAACTCCCCCTGCCTCAGCCTCCCAGAGTGCTCGGACGTGAGCTACTTGTACACGGCCTCTTTACTGTCTTCTGAGTTAGCTGCAATGCAGAATCTGAAACGATGTAAACGGAGTGTTACACCATGAAGGATATCTGTAACAGTATGATCAAAATATTTCTGAATGTATATGAATCGTGCCCTGTGATTGCACCAATGTACATAATTATGATTCAATAAAATTATTAAAAAAAAAAATTCCGTTAGTCCACTTGTGGTCTCAACGAAACTTTGACTCATGCGTGATGTTGTAACATCACGTATGGATCATTTACAAAGTCCCAATAGTCAATATGCCATGATGTATGTGGCCCTTCCATACATTGGCACATTTCATTAGACAGTAGCACCAGTAAATCACATCTGTTAATATCATTACTGAACTCAGCAGTAGAGTTTTTAAGTATTTTGAAGTTGACAAGTGAACACTGATGGATAAAAGTTTGCTAACATTCTAATTTTTGCTAGAAAGCTCAAATGTTATCACTGACAACAAATATTTACTATTATTTTCATTAAACTGACACAGGTTAACTTTGTCCTTGTTTTGAGAAAACACTTGCCAAATAATTAAGTCTGAGTAACCACAGCCACTCTGTCCGGTGTTCCAAAAAAAAAAAAAAAGCAGTCAAATCACACACATGCTTTCACAGACAATCACTATACTTGGTATATGGAATTGCTTGATGTGCACTTCCCATTTGTCTCACCAAATGTAAATGAAAATATTAAATATTACCAATATTTAATAAAGTTAGAAATTTTCACAACTTTATCCAAAACATTCTTCAATGAAACTGGCATTCATTGAAATTATGTACCATGGTGGTAAGTGAGTGGTCCGCCTGTTGTCACTGCTGTGGTAACGCTTTTATTTCCCACAATCATTCTAACTTCATTATTATGTAACAAGTCATTGTTTTGAAGTTCCAAAATGTTCCTTTGCCTTTTTATAAAATTTTATGGTTTATCTCAGAATTTGAAAATAATGACTTGTTTGGTGAGAACAGGGTAACAGACACCATGAGAGATTTCTACTGCAGGTGACCAGTGACAGCAGAACGGAGGCACTGGAAAGAAATGGAGTCAATATGCGAGATTATGCTTATACTGCTTTAGAAAATTCTAGAATATGTATAAGCTATAAGCATGAGAATGCCATCACACTTCAGGTAACCTCTGGAAAATTCCACTGCCCACTCATAAGATAGTAAGAAATGCAAATAACATCCTAATGTTATTGGGTAAATAATTTTGACTGCAGAGACTGCTTTAAAGAGTTTCCAGGACCTTCAGAGGCTCCTAGGTCAAATTTTGGAAACTGTTGGCTAATATTATTTCTGGAAAATTCTATGGGTTAGAAAACATTCCATTATGATGTGCTAAAATAAGTTTCCTGGTCCTAGTTTTTCTCTCTTTTCATGGTTAGAAATTCAGGGCTGTTCGGATCCGCATTTAAACTGAAAGATCCTTTTTAGCCCACCAAAAAGAGCTCTGTATTACAACCTTCATTCAGCGCCAGCGCCAGCTGAGGTGGAGGCACCGGGGCCAGCGGCGGAGGCCAGGAGTGAGGCAGCATCACACGGCCTTCAGGGGCCACGGTCTGGAACTGTTTGATCAGCCCGCCTCTTGTGGCCTTTCATCCATCACTTTTGTGCCCTCTGTGCTCCTCTTTTGAGATTTTGTTTTTGTGGAATGTTGCTGGGTGTTCTGTCCTCAATTTCCTGGTCACGCAGTGAAGGAAGAGTTCCATCTGACAGGAAGCCACGTGTCAGTATCTGTCCTCTGGGCTGATCCGTTCCTGGGCTCCATTTCTCTTTTCCAGCACTGCAGGGGCTTTTTTTTTTTTTTTTTTTTTTTTTATAATTTTATTGAATCATAATTCTGTACATTGGTGCAATCATAGGGCATGATTCATATACATTCAGAAATGTTTTCATCGTACTGTTACAGATAGCCTTCATGGCATTTTCTTGA